>OY757907.1:2347063-2485425 GCA_963585895.1 Sepioteuthis lessoniana | reverse complement strand
GCTGATTTCGGGAATTAGAGAAGTTATCATTTCCACCACTGAAAATTTTTTAAGTCCCTTTTCTCTTTCTCTATCAATCTCTCTCTCTCTCTCTCTCTATATATATATATATATATATATATATATATATATATATATATATATATATCCCACCTGATTGATGAAGACTATGAATCGTATCAAATCAAAGACTAAAGTATTGACTTTGTGAATCTTGTGTTTGCATTTCTTTCAGAACTCAGTGAGATAAAAAATCTGCAACTTCGAAGAGACAACAGATCGTGATGATGAATACTTATCAACAACTCTAACTACGACCGAAACTATCTACATCTCGGCATCCTTTCATTTCCTGCACTCCCTCAATTGTAGTAACAGCAGTGATAATTAACACTGTATGACCCTTTTCCAAAAGGTTCTGAAAGAACACGTGATGATCAAATAAGACAGAATCCGAATTTTGGCGATATAATGAGAAGATATGTGTTTGAAAACTCCAAGAAAAAAACAACTTTGTTATGACAAAACTTGAATGAGATAGATTATCATGCATTGGATTTGCTTATCTGCTAAATTGATGGGATCTTAGTAAAAATTAATTGTATTATGAAAAAATATAATTATTCTAAAATATTGAACATCAACTTGAAAGTGTCTGCGAGAAAGCTGTATGTGAATTGGCATTAGATTGATATGAATAACAATGATCCGGAACATTCCATTAAAATATTCCATATCTTTGTTGCTAGAAAATAAATGTTTTATATTGACTTTCACTGAGCACCGAATTTAATTCAATTAAGAACTTAAAAAAACGTGAAAGAGAAAAAACTAACTTGTCTGCAAGAACTCAAAAATCATGACCGTGAAAATTGGTAAACTATCACTGCATATGTTTTTTTTTAATACAGTAACACATTATCAGAAAATATTACAAAACAAAATAAACCTCATAAATGATAGGCGAATGATTATTGATTTTCTTGTTCCATTGATTTGTTTCATGCAATTACTTTGCTTTTGTTTAAGGTTATATAAGATTAAATATTTGAAATTTATGTTTATATATTTTCAATCCTATTATCTATAATCAATGTCACATTATCCATAAGGACGATTAGGCCAAAGCATTGGGCCCATCAAAAGTAGGGGCACAGCAAAGTTGATAAATATCAATGCTGCATTATTTAAAAGTCTGATTAGGTTGAATTGCCCAGTCGGTTGGGGCTGTAGAATACACCGACTGCTTCTCTGCTGCGGGGTAAGACCTCCTCAATGAGTGTCCTGATATGACACTAAACAATCGGCTGGTGAGGTTCCAGTAATGCTGAGGCTTTGAGGAATACGGAGCACCCCTTCATTGCTATTGCTTCCAGGTCTATTCTGGCTCGGCGTAGTAGCACCTGATAGGGCCTTATATATGGGTTTGACTAAATTGACTAAACTGAATAGCTTGAAATAAAAAATGATTTTGACAATTAAACCGTACTTAAGGGGTAGTGCCCTCCGTTACACCTTGGTGCAGTAGCTATCGAAAAGGGAGCCTTCGGGTCACCCTCGACTACGGTCAGTAAATTTACTTACTTACTTACATTTAAACTGCGTGCTTATTCTAAACTGAATTATTTGAAATTGAACTGTTTTTGACATTGAAATTGTACTTATACTAAACTGATTTGTTTAATATAGAACTGTTTTGACATTCAACTGCGTGTAAACAAAATCTGTACAAAACTGAATAAGCTGAATTAGAACTGCTTGACTAAACTGAATAGTTTGAAATAGAAATGTTTTTCACAATTAAACTGTACTTAGATTTAAACTGCGTACTTATCCTAAACTAAATTGTTTGAAATAGAACTATTTTCATAAACTGTACTTATAGACAATTAAACTGTGTACTCATGCTAAACTTCATTTTTTGAAATAGAACTGACTATTTGCATAAAAATGGATTTGGCGTTAAATAACCTACAAAGGTTGATATGCCATAAACCCGAAACAACCAACAAACCGACCACTAGGTTGAAGCGTAAGGGCCCAACAAGACCAGAGGAACAGCAAAGTTGATAATAACCAAGGCTGCATTATCCCTAAGGCTGACAAGGCTGAAGCCCTGTGGCCCACTGAGAACAGGGGCCCATCAAAATTGTACAAAACCAGATTTTGAAAAGGGAAAGGAAATGTCAAGAAGTCCAAAGAATCTTGAATCCTTGGAGCTTTGCCTTAAATTAATCCAACATTTCTAATAACAACTTTCAGATTTAATGAAATCTTTATTAAACATTTATTTTTGTAATTATTTTCAATGAATTAAAAAAACAATTAGACCATGCAAATAATTACAGTCACAGTTATATACAGTCCCGAGACTAAAGCTGTATGTACCAAGACTGCAACGAACAATTTACTCAATATCCGGTGTTTATAGAATGTGCTGCATTTTCTCAAACCTTTGTTATGCGAAAACTGCTCTCCTAATGAGGAAATCTAAACGTCTAAACATCATCATTGAATTATATAATTTTCTCAGCTGAGCACACATCTTCATTTAAGTTTTAGATTTTAAAATATACATTTTATTTGTTTTATGTTTTATTTCTTTTATATGATCACTTGTATTTTTATATAGTTTTTTTCGATTAAAAATTTTCCCTGGGAATTTAATGAAGTCTATGATTGCAAAAGACTGTTCAAAGATTTACTTACATGTCTTGTTCTCTACTATTTAACTGATTGGGTGAAATTGAACTGTTCCTTATAGATCTTAGTAGATTCTTTCACATGGTTGTAACTGACAATGTTCAGAACATTGGATTGATATATCTTCTTATAGTTCCACAAATCTAACAATTAACAGCTCCGAAACTTTTCCATTTCCAAAGTGTAATTAGAATTCCATTATCTTTGTGATTATTAACCTATTATTTACTTTTATAATCGATCGGATTTCAATTAGAAATGTTGGATGATGAAAAGTAAATATGAAAGTTCATTGTAGATTTAGTTTAGCGACAAACTGTCTAGTTTCCATGTCCTAAATAAAATATTGGTTTCAAGAAGAAAGTAATCAGTCTTTCACTCCATTGGAACAGACACGTTCTTATAAATGAACATCTTCATTGATTGTGTGTCAGATTTTGGCTGCATCAAATAGGATGACGCAAAAAGTAAACTTTTACAATACGAATGAATGGAAATAATATTGGTGCACTTATGTAAAAAATGATGTATACGCAAATCTATTGACTGCAAGTGGATTCTGTTTCCGAGCGGTTCTTTTTTTCCTATTTACTGAAGCCAAGTCGATTCAACTTCTGAATCGTGAAAGCTAAATACGGAGACTCACAAAACTATTAAAACATTACTAGACTAGAAAAATCTATTGTTTTCGAATTTAATCATTTGAAATTACAGAGGTGCTTTTTGAATTTTGTTACTCTGACTGTAACTGAATTCATAAAGTATTTTTGGAAGAATAAATAAATAACCAACGGCTTGCAAATCTAATGGAGATAATTAATTCAATCTACGAGGAACATTCAAGTGTATTTCAAAGTACATCAATGCAGCCTTTCTACACTTGAAAGATTTGCACAACAAAATATCTTCCTTTATCTTTACGCCGAATTAATTTTTGAAATTAAATGTATATAACATTTAGAATGATATAACATATCATTCGGCCTTGTGCTACATCTAAGCAAAAAGCTTAGTAAATTACTACTTACCTGTGTGTACGTATATATGTTATTATATATATAAATATATATAGTTAGCGACAGTAGTCTGGGGCAACCCAACAGCTCCCTTTTCAATAGCTACTATACCGAGGTGTATTCTTTTTCCCGGATTGCACCACTTTACCCTTGATACGTACCTTATAATGCTGAGTATTTAGCAAGGAGGTATCAAGTAACATTTATTTTGCGTCTTTGGTATGTCTCAAACTGGGATTGAACCCCGGTCTCCCAGACCAGTGGCGAATACTCTACACACTAGGCTTATAGGCTGGTTATATACCGGAGATTGGAATAATTGTTAGAGTGTTTGCCAATGGCCCGGGGGACCTGGGTTCAATTCCAGGTCGAGTCACACCGAAGACAAAAAGATAGTACTTGATGCTACCATGCTTTAAACTCAACATTATAAGGTAAGGATCAAGAGTAAAGTGGAGCAATCTAGGGAAAGAAGTTGCGCCCTCCCCTACATCTTGGTGTAGTAGCTATCGAAAAGGGAGCCTTTTGTTCACCCTCGACTACGGTTGCCAACTTTAGTTACTTTTTACTATATATATATATATATATATATATATGTGTGTGTGTGTGTGTGTGTGTGTGTGTGTGTGTGTGTGTGTGTGTGTGTGTGTGTGTGTGTGTGTGTGTGTGTGTTTAAATTTTACAGAATTTACGGGGCGAGTGTTCGATATCTAGGATAGAGCGTCTATAGACAGTATAAAACAATGACTAAAACCACATATTGTAACTAATTCTTTCACCTTTTCGTCATGAAATACTACATTCTGAAGAATTAAGAAATGTTCTCACAATGCGAACCTTTCGAAAAATATATGGATCCTAAAATTAAAATATCCTAACAATATCATGAAAAATACAAAAAAAAAGTTCTAGTGTGTAATATCATATCAAAGTGGTGTATCATTTTTGGTGAATATTGCTGTCATTTTATTTACAAACAAATTTTTTTAATAAAAATTAGAACTCGTCTCAAAATGCAAACCAAAAAATCCAACCTTTTCTTATACGTTATTTAGTTCAACATCATGACGCGAATGATTCAAAACAATTTAACAACCAATAATCAAAACTGTTCTAAAATATCTAAAATTCAATGATTCAAATTTTTAAACTTTTGAAGTTGGGCTGACAAATAAGACGAATCGAACAGCCAGTTTATGTAAAACTTTGATGAACGTGATAAAATAGGTTTCTCTACCACTTCTTACAACATTATACCTTTATAAAAATCCGTTTAAGTAATTTAAGGAATTCTAGCTTTTTTAATATACAATCGCCAGCATAAGGCATCTTTGTTATATTTATTGTTCTATTGACTTCTCAGATCTTTTGTAAGGAAAACTCAATCTCGTTATATTCCCGGCTTTCGGTACATCATTCCAGAAACATTTATAATCTCTCTAGGAGTATGTCACAATATGTTTTTTATATGAGTTGTACGGCATATATATATATATATATATATATATATATATATATATATATATATATACGAGGGTGGACTGAAAAGCTCTTACACTGAAAATTTCATATGATATAGTCATGTCGACTATTAATTTTCTTTAACAAATGGATCCAAAGACTGCAACACCAAATAAAGAAGTGTGTGTACCATAAAGAAGACTATGTTGAAAAATAAACCTCCTTTGGGTCACATTACATTAGAGTGTCTTGGTCAGCCTATGATTTTTTTCAGTCGACCCTCGCATATATATATATATATATATATATATATATATGTATGTATGTATCCTATGAATATATTTTGAAATATATATCTCATCAACACATTTAAAAATATAAATATTTTGCTGCATAAAACAAAGGCAGATTTTTTATGCCATAAAAATGATAGAATAATAGCAACCTTCTTATTAAAAATCAAGTGATGCCATTAAAATGATAGGATAATAGCGATCTTATTAAATACCAAGTGATGCCATTAACTGATAATGAGTGCGTGTGAATCGAACAAAATTTTAGCTAATATAGAAGGTTCTTGTCGCCAATAGGAAGCAAATGAAGTAAAGAATAATCAGTTTAAGAGACTTGGTTGGCAGTACAGACACCTATTTAAAGTTTTCTTTAATCAATGCATTTAAACATTTAATTGGCCAAACATCCACCAGATCGTGGAAAATCAAATTTTGTAGAGTTCATTTCTTTTTTGGCTGTATCGTATAATATTCATGTCTTCATGAATTTCTGAATAAACGCAAAATATCTAATTAAAAAACAAAATAAACTTAAATATTGATAAATAAATTAGAAAAGACGAAAGAGACTTTGACAGCTCTTCTTGAATCTGTCTAAAAGTCTTGTAAATAAATGCGATGTGAATAAAAATGATTGTATTCAAGACGTGTGTTTATCTTTGTCCAGACCGATATATTTTTTTCGAATGAACTTTTCAGATTTTATGTAATAAATTGTGCAAGGTTCCAAAAACAATTTTTCTTCGAGTTTTTATCTGATTTTCATTGAATTCGATTAAATTTATGATTTTCTTTGGCTCAAATTCTGAAAATAGTTCCTTAATCCTCCTCCATTTTTGCACTTGGATCAGTAAAATTCTCTCTCTGTTCAAATAGAATCCTTCTTAATTTATTTTCACGATCTCAATGCACTAAATACTGATATATATATATATATATATATATATATATATATATATATATATATATATATATATATGGATAGAGAGAGAGAGATTCATTCTCTATTCTGTGATCATCAAATATATTACGATTTCAGGGATTCAAAATACGTCCTCATAACCAACAAGACACTGTTGTTATTATAGGACACAGACTAAAATAAATACATCCTTTTTTATAATGCTTCCAGTTCAAGTTCTTTACCTGAAAAATTAGTCTATTTTACTTAATGAATATTTCACATAATCTGTAATTCTCTTTGGAAATACCAAATTGTCTTCTTGCCCATCCATATAGATCAATATATTTTACTCTTTAAATTGACGGTTATGTTTCTCGATCAACTATCATTATGACTTTAGTTTAACGTGATTTGCCACAAAGTCAACTGAATGGGTCACCCAGTGAGAAGTGAATTAACAATGATCTGCAAACCAAACACTCTAACCCAAGCACGATGCACACTAAGATGGCTACATTGATACTACGGTGTCAGTTTAAATCTGGACTGCTGCTCTATAGAGATTCTACTAACTGTTAACTGCTATTCTGGGGATAATCACCGGTCGTCCATTCACCTTTTTTCCGTAATTCTAAACTGGAAAATGAAAAGTTAATTTTTCGGAAATTGAAAACGGGTTTGGCACTGCAGGTGTGTCAAAAATGTAACCGAATTTATAAATTGACAAGAATATCAGTTTATTCTTTGCATTAAAGAGTGTTTTTATTTTGCTTACAATCCTTATCAAAAGTGAATTACAAATGCCAATTTTAAGTAATTATGTTTTTGTCTAAGGTTGTGAAGGAGTGTTTTTGTTGTGAGATAAATAGATAGATAGATGTGTCCCATCGTAGAGTGAATGTTAAATTATCCTAAGTGGATATCATTGACTGATTGATTTGTCTTAACGACATGTAAAACTCTCCATGGTTGTTTTATACCTAGAGGTTAGGGAATCGCGTTCATTGTTCAATTTTACATCATTTATGAAGTTGTTCCTTTTTACACGCGGTTTTATTGAATACGAATAATTTTCAAAGAAATCTAACTGAACCCAATTGATGGGACCCTAACAAATACTACCACTCCGGGTCAGAGTAATCCTGGAAATAATGGCAATGATGTGGTACATACCACTCTGAAGATCTCTTGAACTGAAACCTAGCCATCAGATGCAGTTTAATGGCATCTGCTAAACAACTTGTAGGGAGGGGTCTTACTGTAATATACTAGTTTAGCTGGCGACGATGAACTCAGCAGATTCAATGCGGTCGCAAGATAACATCAACAAAGTGGTTCCACAGGAAAGAGAAAAATGTAATTAATTGCCTGTGGATAGAATGACATATTTCCGTTCGCAGATAAGATCAGCAAATTACCGGAAAAAACGGAAGTATGTAAGTTCCGATAACCACCCATAAACATAAAATACGTGGGACTTGAAAGACAATATAAGGTCTGTAATTTTAGACTGAAGGCAGAGATCCGCTGGTGACTCAAGCCAAGGGGAGAGATCCACTAGCCACTCAAGCAAACCTGTCAGCTCCTCCATGTGTGTTCTCCGGCCGTCGCACTACTTTACAAAAAGGTTCCCCGCAACAGAAGATATGTGCGAACTCACTCTGACTGTATTCCTACTTCACACAAACGTCAACGTCGAAGAATAAAAATATAAATTATATTTCTATATATCTACGAGTCCTTTGTTGTTTGTCCAGTGGTTCAATATGCGACATAACTCCTCTGCTGGGGATACAGTCAGCCAATTCTAAACCTTGCTGATTGGGCAATATAGTGGATGAGATAATGATATTTATCTAATGGATTCAAATATTTTAATTGACTCGCTGATTACATTCACTAGTGCAATGAATTAGAACTTTTCAAGCGCCTCAAGAATCTAATCTTATTCCAACTGAATAAATGCTGGCATATCAAAAAATACTGATTGGTAAAGTAGCCTCACTGAAAAATTACTTGAGCGATTCGTTGGCTCACAATACGTCATGCTCGTGACCTTGTGCTGGTCACATTTAAACTTTGCATCAATCTATCTATCAAATGCGCGCGTGTGTGTGTGTGTGTGTGTGTGAAAAAGATTGATAAAAACTCAGTTCTAGAAATTAAATAAATATTATTGCTTCTATTTGAGTGAAAAGTTTGTTAATAAACAACAAAATTCATAATGTCTTTCCACGTAAGAAATTGTAATTTGAGTTTGAGCGTTGATATTTCTCGATATCAACAAGAAGGTTGTTTGCATTGTTTTAAATCTAGATAATATATTTTGTGTATGTAAAAGATGTTTGTGTCAGTATGTCACTATGTTAAGAGAAAGTATTTTTATACGCTAATATGCAAGTTTAAATGAGCTGAATAATTCAGCAGTATGGAAAGCAATATTTTTAGAAAAGTCGTTATCGAAAAAAGGGTACGGAAGGTTTTCGCTTGTGACCAATCTTAAAAGAACAGAATATTAGATTTTCACGAAAGAGAAATAAAGACGAAAGATTTGAGCAGAATAAAAATATTAATCTATATCTGCTGAAATTTCTCTTTTTCTATTGATTTATTTTTAAGATTTACATTTGTAAATCTATGATTAATATTGTTTAAAAATCTATTTTAACAATTTAGGTGTGAAAATATTTCTTAAGATGTGTTAAATTTTGATCCTTCAAAATTTGCAAGACAATTCAAATATTATCGCCTGCCATCTCATAGAAATATTTTTAAAAAAGGGATCCCAAACGAAATCGCTAATAGATAAATACAAAATTACATTTGCAAAAATTACAGCTTCTCGAAACTATTTTTGAACAAAAATTGAAAAATGTTTTGAATGGAAATCAATTGGTTTTACACACACACACATACACACACGCACACACACACACACACATAAAGATATATATATATATATATATATATATATATATATATATATATATAAAGAAAGAAAGAGAGCGAGAGAGAGAGGGGGGGGAGAGAAGGAAGGAAGGAAGGAAGGAAGGAAGGAAGGAAGGAAGGAAGGAAGACAGACAGGCAATAATGATTTTGACCAAAATTATGGAATTTTCTAAACTTTTGTTCGATGTTTAATAAATTCTAAGGAACCTGCAACGAATTTCTACCAGATAATGAGCTAATATTTTTAAAGATCAACTTATTCAGAAAGAAACAAGACTGATAACTTATTTACGAAAAAATGTAACGTATTTTCCGATTGTACCATAAGAATTTTACCTTTCCAAATTGATGACTTAGCAGCTGTCAGAAACAATTTAATCACCTACGAAATATAACTTTTTCATACGGCTTTCTTTATTCTTATAGTATAGAATTTGAAGTTTCATAAATGCGTGTTTTATTTAATTAGAAGAGCAGCCAGTACTTATCGTTTTAAGTATTTTGCTACCAAAATTGTAAAATTGGATTATAATTATGACTTTTATAAGAACGTCTAGAATAAGAGTGTATCGGTGCAGAATATTGAAAAGTCGGCTATAAAATGTTTTGCTCTATTAGAAATGCTTTTAAATTTTGTTTGCTTATATAAAATATTTCTACCGATCAGATAAGTTTTATTCAGTTGTGGTTAGAAATAAAGTTTAAGAAATGGAGATGAATACGAAGTAAAACTTTAAAACCTGAAACACTTTTGTAATGTTTCAGGCAAAATCTATTTTTGCTTCTCTCTTTTAACAATAAAGATGTCGAATCAGAGAAGAATTGATAAAAAGGAAAACAGTTGTTTTGCGTAAACAGTACAAAAAGGAAAATCTATAAAATGATTTCATTATTTCAGTAAAAATAATGGATGGGTATAATACAATTTGAATCATTCAAGTATTCTAAATGTAAAATACATTAGGATCTGCACTATCTGTTGCTTCTAATACGCACAATGGGTCTTTAAACACATAACGATATATATATATATATATATATATATATATATATATATATATATATATATATCATCATCATCATCATCATGTCGTGCCGCTAGCACGGATATCCCTGACCCTCTCTCGCAAATTCTCCCTATCATTCATCGCTTCTGGCAGGTCTTCGGGGTTACATCCCGTATCCTCACATAGCTGCTATATAAAATGTTTGAACTGGTCGTCCGGCTTTTGCTTGGCCATATGCGGGGGTCCATAGGAGTACATCTCTGATGAGTTCGTCCTTGCTTCTCCAGCAGTGTCCTGCGTGTCTGGTTCGTCTAACTTGCATAGTTTTCGTGATGGGAGGCAGGTGGCCGTATAGTTGGTGCCTTGTCGGGTGTTGCCGCCAGGACTTGTTCAATATTGCTCTCAAAATTCTTGTGTAATTGCCGTCTAGCTTCTTCTTCAGCAGTTTAGTTAGCGTCCAAGTAGTGCATGATATATATATATATATATATATATATATATATATATATATATATATATATATATAATGCTGATATATATAGATAATGCTGAATATATATATATATATATATATATATATATATATATATTCAGCATTATCTAGCAAATATTAATCATAATAATTTTTCTTTATTTTATTTTATTTTTTATTTATTTTTGTAACAGCTGCTGAAAATTCACATTAATTAACGCCTATTATTTTATCACTGTGCAATATTTGTAATATAAAATATTAAGTAATAAAACTTTTTTATGTTATTCAAGGGGTCAGGTTTTAGTTTTCATTTACAATTTACAAAGACTCATGTGTAATCTACTATTCTGTGTTCGGTAATTTGATTCCCCCGCATATAGAGAGCTTCCAATTCCTTAGCCTCCAACAAAAAATGATCTGATAATATAAAATTTAAAGAAATTAAAGAACGTTTAAATTCTCATTTTTGGACGCGTTTATTTCATTATTTCAACCAACCAACTGGGTCGAACTTTATAATTTGAACAGTTTTCTTTTATTTATCTATTTAATTGTATGTAAATCATGTATCGAGCAACCGATTCTCAAGAAATATTGAGAGATAATTAAAACAACATCTAAATTTCTATAGGAATACTTACTTTTTCTTTTAGCCAGCACGAACTTCAGAATGAACAACGGCTTAATCATATTTGAACAGAACATTATTTGTCACAATTAACAATGGAAACAGCAACCATTTTTATTCTCTCTATCAGGATTAGCATGACAAATATAAAAACAGTATATTTACTTGTCTATTCTTTTCTCTGTCCCCAAATCATAGCGTCTCCGATAACATTCATTAATTATGATTCCTGTCGATGATTCTTGAAAGAGTATAATTTATGTTTTTTTAAAACATGATCAATGCAAAGTTGATAAAATTCAAAATAAAGTCATCACTTCTGTATATTTAGTAAACCAAACAATTGGACCTGGTTAGACTGGTGAAATGTGACTTAAAAAGCTTGTATTACACCAATTTTCCAAACGGGAAGATTTTACTTGCTTTGAAAATTGTTATTTAAAATCTGGTGTTTGCCCATCGAAGAACACGCCGGTAGAAAATAAGCAATCACTTCAGACATGGCGAAAGTCAAGCGCGCCAATTCTGTTTTCTAAGTCGATAGCTATTAAACTATTTAATAATTATTATTAAGTTCAAGAACCATGATTTAAACAATTACAACCAAAAAACTTGTTGATGGAAATTTCAACTTGCAAAAGAATTGATTAATCTTTTATCAGATCAAAGTCTTTCCTATTCTGTCTTATTGGTAATTAGTGCACGCTTTGATGATGGTGACACTTAGACGCATCTATAATTACCTTCATAGGAATCACGAAAGAAATCATTCAACATTCTACATCTTATTTTAAAGGCCTGTGCGATTATCTCAGGAAAAATCAACTCTAATTTTGAGGGTTTTTTTTTTCGTCATTTGTATGACTTTTTAAAATAAATTATTATTTATCAGTGATACTACATGGTTTTTATTCATGAGATCCAGTTTCAGTGAAAAGCTGAGGCAAGGAACAAAGTTCATTTAAGAAAACAAAAAAGAAAAAACAAGTAAAGAACATTTGAAATTTCCTCATAATATTCAGTAAGTAAATTTATCTTCATCTCTTCTCTTCAAAGGCTTTAACATAAAAAAATTTCTTTTTTTATATCTAACGAAAACATCTCTGCAAATTCACAAATTCTTGACATGAAATTAAAAGTAATTTTAGTGTCTTTAAATCACGAAATAAAACACAAAACTGAGGAATCACACATAAATATTCACAGGCTTTTTTTAACATTCACTCATTGTATCAATCATTCAAACAAAGAAAAAAGATTTAATCCCCATTCACAATTGTTGTAAACAAAATTGTTATTCCCTCTTTCTCTATTTTACACACTCATAGACTTTTGAGATAAAAGATCAAAATTACGAGATAAAAATCTGAAGGAAATATTAAATTCCGAAGTACGTCTTTTCTAGTAGTTAACCCCCTAACGAAAGACTTTCATTCCGTCCTTGAGGAAATTCGAACCTTTGAGCTAAAACACTTTCATCCCCCAGAAAAAATGATAAAAATTGCCGGAATTGGAACAAAATCAAATGGATTCGCGTTTATCAATTGAAATTTTCTGGATTTTAGAAATGAAATAGACATCCATTTGCTCTCAAAAATTTATACTTTTATTTTTCTTCGCACTGCGATTTTCATAAAACTCAATAATCCTGCAAAACTGTTGACATGAATTTGATTGTTTATGAAAAGATCACATAAACTAAGCCTGTCAAATCTACAGCTTCTTCAATCGACAATTGTAAATTTATTGTTTGTAACTTTCCAGAAACGGAAAAAAATTCCGAATAATTTTTAAGCCAATATTTAGTTTAAAATATGATTCAGTGAGTCTTAATTGAAATCCCACAAATGAAAATCGAAAAAGGAGGAAAATATTAAAACAAAATTTAAAAATTAATGTTCATTCATATATGAAGAGATTGAGATAAAGAAGTAGTCGGACAGAGAAAACGTATATTAGATAGATAGATAGATAGATAGATAGATAGATAGATAGATAGATAATATTGGATATTAAGGAACGCCAAATATTATGTATCTCAGATGGGAAAACTAACTTTGATTAACTTAATAAATTTCAAAGCCCATCCCAATGGTTTACAAACAACAACAACAACAATAATAATAATAATAATAATAATAATAATAATAATAATAGCAGCGTTTACGCCTCGATACAACGGCTCGAAGACTACATAGAAAAACACGAACGAAGACTGATTACAGTCATCAGAAAAGATACCGACAACACGATAGACGACAGAATGACAATAACTAGGAATCAAGAATGGGAAAAAACAACTCTATGACTGCTTTAAACGACTACTCGGGTAGTGTAATGGTGAGCAATCTTGACTAGCAAACCTGCAAGAGTGAGTTCGAGCCTCATTGGGTGCCACATTCAATCGGACTTGAACCACATCAAAGCAAAAAGCTTCGTAAATTACAATAAACACTATCTCACACGAGAAAACCTGGACCTAGCTTAGAAAAGGAAACCTTAAGAGATAAACGGAATCTCTCCTAATAGCAGCACATGACAACGCCATAAGGACCAATCATATCAAATCCAGAATAGATAAGACGCAACAAAATAGCAAATGTAGACTATGCGGTGACAGAGACGAAACCATCAATCACATAATAAGCGAATGCAGCAAATTAGCACAGAAGGAGTATAAGACGAGACACGACTGGGTCTGCAAGGTGATCCACTGGGAAATGTTCATGAAATTTAAATTTTACCACACTAACAAATGGTACATGCACAACCCAGCACCTGTCCTAGAAAATGACACACATAAACTCCTATGGAACTTTGACATACACGCGGATCACCTAATCTCGGCCAGAAGACCAGACCTTATAATAATTAAGAAAAAAAGAGAATTTGCACAATTGTCGATTTTTCTGTCCCAGCTGACAACAGAATAAAACTGAAAGAATGTGAAAAGAAGGATAAGTACCTCGACCTTGCTAGAGAATTGAAAAAGTTGTGGAACATGCAAGTGACGATTGTACCAATTGTAATTGGTGCGTTTGGTACAATAATTAAAGGATTATTAAAAGGCCTGGAGGACTTAGAAGTTGGCGGACGGGTAGAGACTATCCAAATAATAGCATTACTGAGAACGGCCAGAATACTGAGAAGAGTCCTGGTGACTTGAGGAGACTTGCTGTCAATCACACTCCAGTGAAAAACCATCAGATAATACTGATATGAGAAACTCTCAAAGAGTAAATAATAATAATAATAATAATAATAATAAAAGACTGGATAAATTAGAAAACATTGGAAGAATCGAAACCATCCACCCCAAGGAATTAATATCAGCAAGAATACTCAGAAGAGTTGTGGAAACTTGAAGATACTTACTGTCGCTCAGATTCCAGTGAAAATCTCTAGCTAACCCTAATGAGAAAAGCTCTATCACAAAATAATAATAATTTACAAAGAAGAGTCTAAGAGATTTGAGGAGACTTGATGTCACTCAGTCTCCAGTGGAAAACGAATAGCTAACGCTGGTGTGAAGAACTCTCAAATGAGTAGAATAATATTAAATGACAGATGCATAAAACAGAATGTGTTCCGGAAAATGAGATCCATGAAATTCTCTGAGATTTTGAGATACTGTTTGTATCTCAAAACCCCGAATCCCAGTTGAAGACCAGACCTATTGATTTAATTGACAAAAAAAAGATTTTGCCGTATAGTGGATTTTGTTGTCCCAGCAAACCTCTGAGTGAAAATCAAAGTAAGTGATAAGAGAGGAAAGTACTTAG
Source organism: Sepioteuthis lessoniana (assembly GCA_963585895.1). Classification (NCBI taxonomy): domain Eukaryota; kingdom Metazoa; phylum Mollusca; class Cephalopoda; order Myopsida; family Loliginidae; genus Sepioteuthis; species Sepioteuthis lessoniana. The sequence continues at coordinate 2,470,207 of OY757907.1, read as the reverse complement.
ACCTTTGGAAGAAAACTAAGAAAGTTGTAAAACATGAGAATGATAGTGATATCAATTGCAGTTGGCGGCCTTGTAAAGGTTAGCAAATGGTTGGAAAAGGCCTTAGAAGAGTCAGAAATCAGAGTACAAATAGATACCATCTAAACTACAACGTTGTTGAAATCGGCTAGAATACTGGGAAGAGTTCAGAAGACCTAAAGAAACTTGCTGCCACTCAGCCTCCTGTGAAAGACCATCACTTTATGCTGTGTTGAAAAACTCGTAAGAAAAACAATAATAATAATAATAATAATAATAATAATAATAATAATAATAATAATAATGAATAGATAAACGAGATGCATTGCTGAAAAGTTATTTTTCTGACGCAATGTTTATCAAGTTGGATCAGCTGACAATCGTTTGTGAGTTCAATTCTCACTTGATCTACAAACCTCGAGCCAAAACTTAGCTAAGCTTAATAAATAATTATTCATTTTTCTTCCGGTCAAAGAGAAAATGTTCTTAAGTTTACAAATACTAAGAAGTCATATGTATTGGAAAATAGTATAAGAAAATGTAATGATTGGGACAGGCAACTTGTTTTGGCTAACGACCAACCACTGACAGATGTGATGTATATACTTTCAAAAAAATCGATGTTGATTCGTATACAAAGCAGAACCTTTAAAACAATCTCTTGCGAGAACAAAATTTTGATGAAATATACTTAGATGAGAACTGTTATCGATAATCAATGAGAAAACTTCAAGATCTGATTAAATTTATTTTGGTGAATCCATCACACAAGAATTTAAGAAAAGTTTCTCAAGTGTCCAATTTTTTGGTAAGAAAATATATAAGAGAAGCACAAAACATTTTGGATTTCAGATCATTTCAGTTGGAATTACTAGAGTACTTCGAACGAAGGAGCCTTTCCATGTTTTATTGTCTATGATTCAATGAATAGGTTAACAGGCCTCCACTTAATCATCTTTTTTTTTCTTTTTTCTGCGTATATAATTAGAGTCAAACAAGGTAATTGCTTTATTTAAGCTTTATCCAAATATAATTTAACTGTGATCCAGTTAAGGGGAACATCCTTTTAGTATTTATTGAGGGTGATCCAGAAGAGACTACAATGTTTAATTTCGCCACAGAATATTTCTTTCCGTCCCTTATGATGTCTTCATTAAACATTATTAATTTATTGAAGTAGGTTTTTCATTTCGCATAATATATATATATATATAAATATGTGTGTGTGTGTGTGTGTGTGGTAGATCTTCGAAAAAATTTAATTCGACCGTCATGTCCTGTAAAAATGGAGATATTTTTAGTCCTTGCTTGAGAAAAAACAATAGCAAAAAATAATTCTATAATTTGGTTTTACAGTTCCATTTTGGCTAAAAACCATCCGAGTTAAAACAAATCGACAGCGATGTTTCAGTTTTTATGTATCACTGAATGTTCAGCTAACAATAGATATGGATATTTGCTTTTAGGAGTTGCATTTTCATTTTTCGTTTAACTCTTTACAAAAATAATCAGTCAGCTAAATAATTGCATGTCTTTATAACTGAATCTAATAATACCAATTGACTGGAAATGGATATTGCATTAATTGCTTTTAATCAATCTAAAATCTAAACTTGGAAAATCTTAAAACTGTTCGGGTTTTGATATAGATTTAACCTGGAAAGAATTAGCTTTCTCCAATGGCAATTGGATTTTTAGCAACTCAATAAGATTTCAAAATTTTAAAATAGACATTTTCCAGTTGAGTGACTTTTTAATTATTCTGGAATTTCATAACCTCTACAAATCGAGTTTTGTGATTTTTTTTTTTTTTTGTTTGGTAATTTTGTTAAATCTTTCAGGAAACTGAATTTTCTGATTAATTTCTGCACTTTGAATATATTCACAGAGAATGGTGATCTAAATAACAAAAGAAAAAGAGTGTAGTGAGTTTTGGAGTAGATATGGAATAAGGTGTATATATATATATATATATATATATATATATATATAACAGAGTATGGTCGTCCCTATCTCATTTGGTGCGTTTGTAGCAGACCAAATGCAGTATAATTTGGAAAGTGTTCAGTATCTTTTTCTACTTAATGATTATCGTATGAGAACAGCATGAAAGCAGTAGTCGCATAGAAGCATTCATGCTATCAAACATATATAAAAACAAATGCGTATATATATATATATATATATATATATATATATAATATCCAAAGAAGATGTGTTGGGAATGATTCTATTTGAGAATATACATGAGGATTCTTATAAATCTCCAGGAGTGCTCAATGTATAATAATTGATATATATAGAGAATTCATATAATTAAAAAAAATCAACAATCCATTATTCGGCTTGTATAAATTTATTTCACCTGGCAACAATAAAAGGAACGAATCTTTTCAGATAACCATCACACAATGGAAACAATTTTTTTTTTAATTATTTGACATCTTTTCAATGAATTTTGACTCGCTTATTCAGTTTCCAACTGAAATAAATATATAATAGCCAAATGACGATTTGTTGAGTCTTGTTCAAATATATATATATATATATATAGGTGTGTGTGTGTGCGTGTGTGTATGTGTGTGTGTGTGTGTGTGTGTATGCGTAAAGTTTAGAATAAAATCCGACAGAATAAAAAAAAAATGAAAAAAAGAAGACAATACGAAAAATTAAATGCTCTCTACATTTTTGAGTAGAATCTATTTCGGCGAAATAAAAATTCCTTTTTGATGTTATTATTCTTATTGAGAAATATGTTAATTTAATTTAGTGTATTGTCTTTATTATTTTAATACACACACACATACACATGTACACACTCACACACACATACACACATCAGTTCTGTGCGGACACTGCATATAGTCTTGAGGATTTTCCGACAGGGAGGGATAGCAAAAGAGAGATATTTCCCATACAGAGAAAGTAAGAGTGCTTTCAGCACCCCTTTATCATCGTCACCATCATCTTGTCATACCACCAGCATGGATATTCCTGACCGTCTCTTGCCACTCCTCCCAATCGTTCATCGCTTCTGACAGGTCCTCAGGACTACATCCCGTATTCCCACAGAGCTGCTGTATGTAGGTTCGAGCTGGTCGCCTTGCTTCTGCTTGTCTCTGCTTCTCCAGCAGTGTCCTGCCTGTCTGGTTCATCTAACTTTGATAGTTTTCGTGATGCGTGGTAGGTGGCCGTATAGCTGCTGCTTTGTGGGGTGTTGCCTCCAGGACTTGTTATGCATTGGTTCGTAAATGATTTCATATTTGGTATTTTGCTTTTTTACTATCATAACTATTACGCCGCCAAAAAAGCCATTACGGGCTTGCAGGGTGCCGTTAGTTCCCGCCAAGTCTACCAGTTAAAGCTGGGCACACGCGTAGGCTGTGGTTTGCCAACGCTATTTAATATTACAGATATCACCAACTCCCTAGCTGAACCACATGGGTTATAGGTGAGTTACTAAAATTCAATACAGCTAACTGGCAAGCTTTCCCCCTCAAATACAAGGCCTTCGACAAATACAATACTTCGACAACAAAAGAAGACTCTGAACTACTGTGTTTGGATCAACAAGAATAAAATAAATATATTCTTTTATAGAACAAAAGAAAGAAACAAAAAAAAATGTTGGTAAAAGCCAGGAGTGAGAAAGTTTTCTTTTCAAGGACAGAAGGTAAAAAACAGTGTTCTTCAGCACAGTAGATACGGTCTACTTCCCTTCAGACTTTGGGTCTAGTGGCAGAGTACGAATTAGAATCTCAAGTTTATCATTCAGGGAATGTTCTCACTTCTTTTCTGCTTTGTTTTATCAGAGCTTTTCTCTCCTTCCGTAATTTATCTTTCATTCACGTCAACATGAATACAACAAGAGAAATTTAAATATACTTCAATTATATGTTCATTTACTTGAGACTTTGCAGAGTCTTTTCTTTTCTCTTTTTCCCCTTCGTTATTGGGTTCTCATAACACGTTGATAGAGAGGTGCACGTCTTATTTCTAATAAGACCAAGATTGATTATTATCTCTTTCCTCGTGAACAAGTCTCCAGCTTTGGGCGTTTCATTTAATGAGGTCCACCAAAACCCCTGAGTGTGAATTCATTCCAAGGAGAAGCTTTTTTTCTCTCTCATGACTTTTGATTCTGGGTTTCTTCCGTATCCCAAATTATGTCTTCGCTCTCCAACAAACAAATAGCAACTGATTAGTTTCCGCAGTTTGAAAAATGACCATGTGTTAGCTTTTTGGCGTTTTATTCCTCAGCGCCAATCGTGGTCGCTGTCTGCCTCTTTCCGCTGACGCATACATGGCTAATAGGGAGCGGGACTCTCCCATGACCATGTCACCTAATGCTAATAGGGAGGGTTGAAGAGAAGCAGCCTTTCCACTGCTACTCAACGTGTTGCCTTCTTTCCTAGTTAATGTATGAGGGTGTCATATTTCCTCGTCACATTACCTCATATAGTGGTACGCTTCACATGTTTCGGATTTTTATGTCCTCTTCAGGCGATTTGACTGGTAAATTCCAGATGTTTTCTTTTATAGATTATTTTGATCGGCTGATTTGATTTTGTTTAATTTCAGTTTTAATGTCTGTGAATGTCTCATTTGAATTAATTGTAAGTGAAGACCACTGATCTTCATAAATGTTTTGTTTTAGAGTGTGTATGTGTATGTGTGTGTGTGTGTATGTGTGTGTGTGTGTGTGTGCATAAACGAATATGTACACTCATGTATACGGACACTCTTTCACATGTTTTCAAGGGCGGTTTTTTATTCTTTTTTGTTCTCTCTCTGATTTTACTTCTTGTCTATGTGTATATATATATGTGTGCGAGAGCGTGTGTGTATATATGTGTGTCCTCTTTGTTCTTATGCGTGCGCATACGTGTACATGTATGTACCCTTATGTCTACATACAGATCTATATTTTTTTCAAAGGCATGGGTGGATTTAATGAGTGTAACAATTCATTTGGCCCAATATATACATAGGTTTTTAAGATAATCGGTGTATTATATAAGATAGAAATATGTCGAATGATTGGATAAATAAAACACTTAACTCAAATTTAGATGTGTGATATTTCGTTTGGCTTTATTTCATCTCGAACTTCTTCAGACAGAGACCGTTTTCTGAGTCTGTATTTAAAAGGATCCAATTCAAGAAATTCTAGAAATAGACAAGCTAATAATCCGCAGAGTGGGTTTCCCATGGGGAGACCATATTTTGTTTGTAATTTCCGTTGGTAGATTTGAAATAGGTCATGTTTGTTATGTGTTTGCAGATGTTAATTTGGGTGTTTATGGGTAGTGGTGAGTCCAATTCAATTTTTCTTAAGTGAGTAGCAAGAAGGATATGTTTTAAATGGGTATGTTTGTGTAGAGAGAAGTTATGTCTAAACTATTCATAGTTTTATTTTATATGTTTATGTCCTCGATTTTATTAAGTAAGTCTCTAGAGTTTTTGACGTGTGAGGGGTTGATTGTGATGAGTAAAGGGGTTAATATTTTTGCTATGGCGCGAGCTATTTTGTGGGTGGTGCTACCGATGCCGGAGATAACGGTTCGTAGGGGGTTTGGTTTTTAGGTAGGCTATATAATGTTGGGGTTGTAGGGTTGTGTCCGATGAGGGATGTGCAGTTTATTTTGTTTTTTTATGAGTTTTTGAAGGAGGTAATGATTTTGTTGATGGTGGTTAGGTTAGATATCTCATTGGTGTTCGTGTCTTCAATAAGTAAATTAATTTTGTCAGTGTACCTCTGAGAACCCCTCTACTATGGTAAGGTGTGAACAAATTTTATTTCTGAAAAAGTGACCCAGAGAAAAAAAAATTGGGAGCCACTGGGTAAAATAGTAGCACTAATTTGCATCTACAAGGATGATTTTGGCATTAAATAACCCATTTTACAAAGGATCTAGTTATATGTAAAACAGAAATCTTCAATGGTTTTCGAATATACTTCTTCGACTTTGAGAGTGCTGTGATCTGAATCATCTCAGTTTATCCCCTAATATCTAAACTACTTTTCAACTTTTCTCAATTATGATTGAGGCTATCACATTGATCTGAGTACATAGTCTAGGCAGATTATAAACAGATATGGTGCTAATGTATTCCCTTTAAGAACTTCAGCAACAATGTCGAAGAAGTCTGTATCTCCATCTGTTGAGCGTACCTTTATGGCTGTAACAGTTTCTTTACAGAGACCATAAATTGGAAGTATTTGATCCATCTATGGAATCAAATGCCTTGGAGAAATCTACAAACAATACTGTTGCCTGGAGGTTTTTTTGCAAAAATCCCATCAATGATTTGACAGATTGTTAGAATCTGTAATATCATGGATCGATTTCCCCGGGAACCGTTTTGATTTTTTCAAAGAATGTTCTCAATTTCTGCTTCAATGCAATTGAGAAGCAGGGTCTTATAAACTTTAGCCGCAATAAAAGTTATGCCTCAGTCGTTCTTGGTGATTCTGAGGTCACCTTTCTTATAGAAGGAAATGATGCAACCTTTTGTCCATTTGTTAATTCAGGAATGAGGTGGGGGATTGAAAAAGCAACCAAGAAAAAGTGGGTGATCAATAGTGGTAGTGAATTGGAGACAACTAGAATAATCTTTAAAGTCATGTGACCAACTTTTAAAACAAAGTTAAGGAATTTCCCCGTTTGAAAGTAGTAGTCGAACGAACAAGCCCCACAATGGAATTAGAGAAAGAAAAAATAAAATGAAATGAATTGTTGGATTTTAACGAAGTTAAAACTTAATAAATTTAATTTTTTTGCATTGTAAACATATAACGGCAGAAGCCATATGAAGCCACACGATGGGTGTGAAGTAAGGTGGATAAACCCAAAGCTGGGTCAACGGTGCACTTCACTGAGATTCTGGTGGAAGAGCCTCTCAGGTCAACAGCCAGGATCAAATAATTCAGTCAGGAAACTACTGTTACTCATCTGTAAGTTTAGCGTCTATTGATTAGATAAAAAAAACAGCCGTCGGAAGATTATATATATATATATATATATATATATACTTTCTTTAAAGAAAAAAACCAAAGACCGGTTATTTTAGGATTATGAATTTATTTCCATCCTGTTTTGCGTTTCTGATGTAAACCAAAAACACGAAGAAAAATATAACAGGACTTCTTCAGATCTTATGGATAAAATTAAATAAATAAATAAATAAAAGCTCTTGAATGATTTTCTTGTCCTGAAGGAATTACTCCCAACTCTGGTTTAACTGGACCGAATAATACCTATATATATATATATATATAATCAATTATATATATATATATATATATATATATATATATATATATATATATATATATATATATAATCAATTATATATATATATATATATATATATATATATATATATATATATATCTTATGCATATTATATTTCTATACAATATACTAAGAGACTATTCCAAATGCATAAACATACTAAAATAATAAAAAAGAAACGTATAAACAGAATAGATAAATAGATATGGACAGACTAAGAAAAACAAATAAATACATTTTATCAACTAATTTACAAACTTTAACAGTAATTCCTTTTGAGACTTTATCAAAATTCTTTCTATGTTGTTTTTTTTAAATACTTACTACATAAGTGAATAATCAATTATAAAAACAAAATTCTAAAGAACAAAAAAATCAAAAAGTAATCTGCGTGAAATAGGTCAGTTCTCATGTTTTTTGTTTGTTATTTTTTTTTTGTGGGGGTTCGTTTGTACTAACGCTCAATTGCGTTTTTTTCACTCATGAGCAAAATCTTTGAACATGTTCGTCACGAAACTCGAATATAATTCAATATTATCTGTGTTAATCTCTGTCCAGTTTGACTTCTCTTCAATTTATCATCCTTTATCGTGGAACTTGGCGCTTACACTGATTATTCAGCACTCTTTTCGTGTCTTCTTCTTCTTCTTCTTCTTCTTCTTCTTCTCCTACAACAACTACAACTCCACACCCTCCTACTCCTCCTTCTTCTTCTTCTCCTTCTCCTTCTACTACTACTACTACTACTCACCCTTCTACTCCTTCTTTTTCTTGGTTAGTTCTTTTTCTTGTACTCTGTCAACAACCCATTGAAACAAAAGTAGCACATACGTAGATGACAAAATGTCGATACAAAAATTTGTGAAAATTTCAAAAATAGTAAATAATTTCTAAGACGAGGATAAAACATAATAATTCAATACCAACACACAAAGAGGCTTTAATGGATAAATCCTTAAATAGGAAAAGACATCGAAATATTTCTTTCTGTGTAAATGTAGGAAAGGAAATTCATCTGGAATTTTTCATGATTTTTTGGCTTTTTCAATCATAAACCAAAACGGTCTGCTCCCATTAACACGTCAGAAAATAGGAAATGAGTATTTTGCTTTGCGTGTCCAATATGAATAAAATCTCAACTTTGTATTGGGGATATTTTTTAAATTTGATTTTAATATTTCTGACGTTAGGCATTTCATCTTAAAAATAATTTGATCAAAAAAATTTATTTTATATGATTTGCTTTTTTTCTAATCCCTTTTTTTATCTTTATCTAGTAAAAATCAAATCTAACACGATATCAAACGTAAAACGTGTTATATCGGGTTAACTAGGACATTTTAACAGTTAGTTTGTATATGCCTTAAGAGACTTTGATATTTTCATCGTTTCCAACACGTTGAGGACATTTAATCACATCCTATCGATGGCTGCAGCAGAAAGAGTTCTTTAGCTTTGGTTAGGCAACTAGTCTAAAAGAAGGAAAATTCAATTCAAATGGCTATTAGTCAGCTTCAAAATTCACTTGATATCACATTCTGTCGGTAGTAGACGTGGGCGTGGGTGTAAATACATGCATTCTGTTATAAAATGAGTGGTTATTCATTCGATTTGTCTGATTGAAATGAATGGTGTCAGTAAAAAAATGTTCTCGATTTTAAATCTTCCTTCGAAGAAATAAACAACAATTGTTTAACAACCTGCAATGATATAAATTTAACACCAACAAATCATTTCGAATTGTAGTCTTTGCTAATTTAGTTTTGCAAAGACCAGACATATGTGATATGCACTGAAAATCAAACTCTACAACTATAAATTGCGAGCCAAACGTGCTAACAATTACACTACACGAGGCATCGTGTAATTTTGTTGTAATATTTGCAAATGCAAAAATATTTCCTTTTAGATAAGAAATAAAAAATAGAATAAAACCAAACTTACTCATACGAATACATTTATGATAGTTTTTATAACCTATCATAATTTCTTTATATTTCTCAGAAATTATATTTGTATTTTAGTAGCTATATTAGTATGTAGTAGATATACAGGGTACTTCGTAGTTATATTATCATTTTAGTATATATATATATATATATATATATATATATAACGTAAAGTTGGCGACCGTAGTCGAGGGTGACCCGAAGGCTTTTTCGACAGCTCCTCCACCAAGGCGTTGGGGAGGGGGCTACTCCTTACCCTGGATTGCTCCATTTTACCTTGATCCTTAACTTATAATGCTGAGTGTTAAGCAAGGTAGCATCAAGTACCATTTCCTGAGTCTTTGGTATGACTCGACCTGGGATTGAGCTCAGGTCTCCCGGGCCATATATATATCAGTATATATACAGTTGGTATACAGGGTACGACGGATATTACCTCCCACATTTTAAACTGTTACCTGTGTGGTCGAAATGAACAAAGGCAAGTGGCTGTGGTAGCTCCATCACCATTTTTTTTTTTTTTGTACTTTTAAATACAGTCAGTTCCAGTTTGGACCGTAGCTTGCCGTACATTTGCTGTTGAAACGTTTGGTTTTTCTTTCGAGACTGTTGAATTTATAATTGCTGCACAAAAATCTTTCATGTTGAGACGGAATAATGCTGTTCCACATTGAAAATTGATAAAGAAATGGGTTGAAAGTTTTATCCGTGTCAGTATAATTCCAAAATAACTTGAGCTCGAAAAGCTCTCTCTGTAGTAAATACAGATTTACAAGTCTGAAAAACTTTACACCAGCAAATGAGCGGTGTTCACTGGTTCAAGCCATCATCGTAACTGATCGCATTTAATGAAGAAATGATAAGACATGAGCAAAATCGAGTTAGCATTGCCACTTCCTTAAGTTCACTTGTACTACACAAGAGACAGTTTAAAATGCATGAGATATTTCTGTCGCGCACTGTATAAATATTTTATTTGATATATTAGTATTTTAATTGATAATTAGTATCTTAATAGATATAATAGTGTGGATAACTAGCGTTACTCATGTTTATAACAAATTAACATTAGTAATGTACAATTCTTTTTTAATCAGAAAATAATTGGAAGAAGGATGATATTTATTACAATTAAATTGATTACATTTTTTAAATTAACTTCATGTTTAAACAGTATCTTCTTCAATATTTAAAAGTACGTCGACAGTCTATAAATTATCCACCAATTTTTTCTCTATTTTAATCCAATAATTTTTCACTTTCATAAAAGTATTTTACGCTTAAAATTGTTCAAATAAATAAAAGAATTATGTCTAACGACCTTTTTTTTATCGTAAAAACAACTAAACAGAAATGTTAAACTAAACTTTAAGTATCATGTCACCGATACCAGCGCCAAATGTGATACGATGTCTAGTAACGTTAATAGATCTTGTCCTATGCTTGACACGGTACCGAATGTGACACTATGTCTGCTGACGGTACAAAATGTGATACTATCCTGGTAACGACGCTAAATGGGATATTATGGTGGTAATATTACCAAATGTAATGTGGTCCTGGTTCCGTGACTTTTACATTTGTTTCCGGGTAGTATGTTTATCAATTCCCTCTGTGCCCATACTGTGCTTGAAAGATCTACAGATCTGTAAAGACACAATCCATCCGGAACTTCCTCTCACGGTCAAGGTGGTTCATTGGAGCAAGTTGCCTTGGTGCCGGCAACTCAAAGACAAGAAAAACTTTTATAATTAACAATTATTTATTGGAACGTATTAGTGTAACTATAAAATATCCAATGTATTTCGAGATAAATTGTCGCCTGGTTATTCAGTCGGCAGAAAGTTTTTCTAGAAGCCATCAAAGCACAAGAGACAAAGAAAAAACTTGAAATATGAACCAAGATACGCTTACGGCCACACAGAGTTACCCACCACCTGTCACTACCCACAAAGGGCTCTGTGGATCTCAACTCATCTCAACTATCAAATTCTCACTGACTACTATTCTACTAATTTTCAAAATTTGCTAATTTTTATATATTCTAAAATTCAGAATATCATTGTGTCATTTCATCATGATCACTACACGTGTCCTCAACTTTCACCATGTTTTGATTTTTACCTCAATTAAACTTATAACAAGATATGAATCTATTTTATTTACATTTGGCCTTCCTGTCTAGAGATGACTGGTGTTCCCTATTATCTGTTCGCTCGTGCACGCGCCTGACCTTTCCAATTTGACTTACATTTCCACTCAAAGATTTCAGCTTGCTAAAATACACCTGAACAGTTTGTGACCTGACCAAACTAAATAATGAAATTAACCATCACAGTTATTATTTTACAATCGCATAAGATTAAGTTTCATTCAAGAATTGAATGATTAAACTGAACAAAAACAAACGTACTTTGCTGTTGTAAAATAGCTTTGGAGAAAAGAAAAGTAACTCCGAATAATTTGTCCGCCGGTCTAATGTTTAGGCCCTTTTTTGGTGTAGATATTAACTCATGATACGGTAAGAATAATTTAGATTGCAGCTTTAAATGTCCAGTTGATTTTTGTGGATATATTAGTATTTTAGATTATATATTAGTATTTTAGTACATGAATAAGTATTTCATAATTAAAATATATAAATGTCTTTCTCGTTATTATTTTCTATTGGCCATTTATATTAAAAGTAGATTATATTGACCCACCTCACCTTCAAGGGTATTACTTATTTCTCACAGACCAAAGTCTGAACCACATAAAAATCCAGTATTTTAAGTCCTGATACTGAAGATCGGTCCATTTTCCAACCTACATAATGAGCGACAGCAAGTCTCATCAGTTCTTCAGAACTCTCCTGAGTATTCTAGCTGATTCAACCGTGGTGTCTATTCTTTGTCTTATCTCCCATTCAGTTTCTTTCGCAGTTTCTTGAGGACAGTTCTAAGGGCTCCGACTACACTTGTTATTACTTTCACGTTTATGATTAACAATTTTTAGTTCTCTAGCAAGGTCTAAGTATTTGTCCAGCTTTTTGTTTTCACTTTTACTCTTTGCTCAACTGGAACAGTACAATCCTCAATATGACAGGTACATTTTCCCTTGTTAATTAAAACTATATCTGGTCTTCTATCCAGAATTTGATAATTCTTTTGTATCTTAAAGTTCCTGAGAATCTTATGCGTTTCCCTTTACTATACTGACTGTAAACATTACTTTACGTTGGGAATTTTTAGTATTGCCTTTATTTTCTTTCCATAAATTTTTAATAGACGTTCTGTATCAAATTATAACATCATCCTCTGAATATATTCAAGTATACTGTATCAATTAATCTTAATTATTTGTGTTTTGAAACAAATTCGCCTCAAATGAAAGATTGGACAATCTTTTACAAATTAGCCTTTTTATTTTTGGAAAAATTAAGGGAGTTGTTTTTAAATCAAATGGAATTTTAAACATCTGATTGAAAAACTTACTAGTTAAATGTCTCGCCTGTTAAATTCTGTGTGAGAAAATGCTCTCTCTCTCTCTCTCTCTCTCTCTCTCTATCTATCTATCTATCTATCTCAATCTCTCTATCTCTCTCAAACCAATGGTTATTCAATCTATTTTCCAATGCCTCAAAAATCAAGTCTTATGCAGAGATCATCTTAAATGAATCATGAAAAACTGTTGCTTTTATTTATTGATGTTCTCATTTTTTAATCGAACAATAAATGTCAGCTCCCAAAGAAAAGATGAATTATTTAATTATATACACTGCAATAGAGTCCAAATAAGTCACAAGAATTCTTCTATATGAGGCAATGTCAGAAAAGTTCTAGTGAGCTATTTAAACTTCGTCTTCAAGTACAGAGTGATGTAAATAATTTCGATAGTTCCACATTTACTTTTTCATTATTACGAAGTGTACAATTCAAAAAGAATAAGTTAGAACCAACATACCTCTAGAATACGAGAGAAATATCATCAAAATATCATAAAATACAATTTATCACGGTGAGTACCAGCTAAGAATATGTATCAAAGAGAAAAGAAATTTTTATGCTTATTTTTAGATGTATTTTCTTTTTTTATATTTGATAATGGTTGAATTATTGTAATTTCTTTTAGATTTTTGATATTTTTATTTTATTCATTAATGTTTGGTGTTAGGCAAAAAATCTTTTGCGCACAATTTCGATTGAACGTTTCCTGAGGGTCACATATCTATTTTGGTTTATGAATAACACAATAAAGAAATGAATGTTGAAATGTCGACTTTCCAGAAGATACTGAAAAAGCTAACTGGAATTTCAGAATTCAAAATTCACCTGAAAATGACTATCAATTACCAATGCTCCTGATTTTATTTTACTCAATTTTATTGCCGATTTCATAAAAAATAAACGATGCGTTAAAATTAGGTAAATTATATGTATTGTTCTTAAAGAGGAAATATTTCTTCCTCGTTGTTGCTTAAAATAATCAAGTGGGTTTCATAATACTATATATATTTAAAAACACAGAATGACAGTCTTATCGTTCATTTAATCACACATATTCTAACTTAACATAAAGAGATCACGACTAATTTCCGGAAGATAAAAAAAAAGAATCCTTTCACAAGGAAAACGTAGATAAGACTCGTAACCATTTATGCCCAACAAATGAGTTTAAAAAAAAAAGATACCAAATATATCGGTAATTAATTATTTTAGGCCCAATCATTTGAAATCTCTTTCGGAATCTTAAATTTATTTTTAACTTTGTACTAAACAGTCACGTTTCTCTATTTTAAGCTTTTTGATTTGAATGTTTGTCAAAAACGTTATCGAAATAGTAAAACCAAATACAACTCGAATCCAGATAGAACGTGAGGAAATTTTGACGAAATTTCAATTCAAATTTAATTTTCAATTCAAACATTTAATTTTCAAAACAATTTCTTTCTATTATATATAATTATTCCTTTATATAAAAGTTTTGTTTTGTTTTTTGTTTTTATTTTTTGTTTTCTGATGGTTTTTCTCTTGTTTTTGCTCTTTATTTAAATTTACAGAGATAAATCTATAGTGGATCTTGAGAATATTCAACTGAAAGATTATTTATTTTCAATAGGGTGTCCCTCTTGATGAGTCGACATGTCAATACTTTTTCTCAAAAGTCAGAAACAAATTTATCATTTTTTAGTCTGGTGCCAATACATTGAATACTAGATAAGAATATTTTACTGTTTTAGGAAATTTTCAATATCGACCGACTGGTTAGGTAGAATAAATACTTCATGAGAAAATTTTCTTTGATTCAACACAAATTTTCGTAATCTGATCGATTGTTCAGTAACAAAGAGAGACGAAAAAGAAATCATAAACGAAATAATTTCGACTTATACTTTTCAGTAAAATTGATTCTATGCACGTTTTTTTTTTTTTTTTGCTTTTAGTCGGCATTTTCCTTTCTTTCTGCTTTTGATTTGTTTCCATTTTTCTTTCAATTCTTGTTAAGTGATAGCTTTGATAGAGTTGACTGATGGACTTAAGAAAAGCAAAGCTCATATTTTTATCATCTGTACAGATATACAGACATATATATTGATGATAAACACCTGCATATACCAGACAATATGTAAACACATGTTTATTTATATATATATATATATATATATATATATATATATATATATATACGCGCGTAGATAGATACATTTGTCCATATATATATATATATATATATATATATATCTTGATCTGTCAATTTGGTACGCATACGTATGTACACTGAAGTTTCCAACGAAATACAACGAAATATTTTTAATTAATATACATGATTGTAAACATACAAGATTCTACCCAGAAGTTCGAACAAAATAAAAAAAAAATGACTTAATCTAATTTCTAGTTGACAGCATTTTTATCGAAATGCTTCAAGAACTCACAAATATTCTGTTCACAAAATAAAGTGAAGTCTATATAATATCCGGTTGGCGCATTGTCATTCACATTCCATAAACATTTAAGTAGCTACTGATAAATATATATACGAATATATATATATATATATATATATATATATATATATGTGTGTGTGTGTGTGTGTGTGTGTGTGTGTGTGTGTGTGTGTAAATGAAGTTTGCTGAAACACATGCATCCATGCACAGGTATATATATATATATATATATATATATATATATATACGTGGTGCATTCAATAAGTTTCCTGACTTTTTTGTACGGGTGTTTAAAATTGTCGTAGACTCTTGAAAGTTCAGTATGTTATTGCAATACATCTTATGAGATGACTGACCAATTTTTATGATTTGACGTTCAAAGGAACAGCTACAGCAGCAATTGGAATACACCCTACTAAAGCCTGATTGTCACAGCTGGTGAATTTCAAAAATGCAATCTCGACATGGTGACGTTTTAGAAGAACGATATGCAATAAAATTCTGTTTTAAACTTGGAAAAAATGCCACAGAAACGTATGGAAGGCTTCTTGCATGAATCGAGCATCAGTTTATGAGTGGCATAAGAGATTCAAGGAAGGCAGGGACTCTGTGAGTGATGATGAGAGGTGTGGGAGGAGTAAGGAAGTCAATACACCACAGTTGATTGGTCAGGGTTAGGGTTAGGGTTACTATGTTGAGGTTTTAAGGGAGTTCAGGAAGAGATTCTGTCTGAAGAGGCCAGCACTCTTCAAATCGGGTTAGTGGCATTTCCACCAGGACAATGCACTAGTCCACAACTCCATTCTTGTCAAAGACTATTTGACCAAGATGGGCATCAAGACAGTTCCTCACCCTCCTTATAGCCCAGACCTTGCTCCCGTGACTTTTGGTTATTCCCTAAGCTCAGAGGCTGTTGTTATGTGACAATTGAGGAGATGAAAAAGGCTGTGACGAAGGTCATTGACACGCTCACACAAGAGGACTTCCATAGGGGTTTCCAGAAGTTGTTGGAACGGTACAAGTGCATTGCAGCCGGAAAAGATAATTTCGAAGGGGTCTAGAGTTTCATGTGTATACTATCAATAAAAGTGCCCATACGAAAAAAATCTGGAAACATTTAATGATCCTCTTATATATATATATATATATATATATATATATATATATATATATATATATATATATATATATATATATACCGTATAAATTAAGTCTCTAAATAGACCTAAAAAGAATAATCCACAAACAGTGCTCAATGCCGGGTTAATCGATATTTGTAAAACTATTGAAAAATTTACCTAAATTAAATAATTAGATAATGCGCCTAAATATAAATTTAAAATTCACCAAAATAGAATTAAATTATTAACATGAATATAATTTTAAAACCTATAAGTAATATATGTAAAACTATAAAAAAAATTCAACTAAATTAAATAACTTGATTATTAACCAAAATATAGATTTTGAAAAAATATATATGTGACGAATAGATCCATTATTAACTCATAAAAACGATGGATAAAGTATCCAATATCACGTGATAACTTTCAAAAAAATGTAATTAAACATAGATGTCGGTAAAATTTAAACAATTTTACATTTGGTTAAAGCTAAATTAAAAACTATAAATAGAATGTTCATAATACTACGGTATTTTATTTTTAAAAAATGCATATGAGAAAAATGTTTAATTTCTTTAAAGATAAGTATAAAATTAAACCGTTTAAAACGATTGATGAAATATCCAATATCATCCGATAATTTTCAAAAATTCGAATAAACGTAAATACTGTTAAATAAGACAATAATATCGGATTCTTCAAAAATATATATCAAAATGAAAATTTTAAAAGAAAATTTTTAAAGAAAATTTCAATAAATAAATTGAAATTTTAACCGATTAAAACGACAAAGTATCCAAAATCATCTGATAACTTTCAAAAATGTATACAATCGTAGATGAGGGTAAATTTTTAAAAACTGAAACAATTGAGTAGAATTAAACTAGAAGTTAATACTATTAGATTTCAAAAATATATACATTAAAAATAATAAATTATGATTTTTTTGAATAAATCTATAATTCATAATTTCAAAGGAAATTCTAAAAAACTTTGAAACCGGAATTATGCTTATTAATAATGAATAAAAATAGATGATGACCGAAGAACAAACGGAAATAAAGAATCAATGGAATTATATATATATATATATATGAAGATTTTCTTATAGACTTTGATATATAAGGTTTTTTTATTGTTTTTTATATGTATATTTGAATTATAATTCCCTCAACCTTACATAAGATGAAATGTATTTACTGAAGTTAACGGCCAAAAAGAAATACATTTCTGTTCAAATCTGTCTGATAAGGCGGACAATAAAGGGGTGAAATAAATTTATCATTGAGTATATTCGTTAAATATATGAGAGGAAGATTTGTTTTTATAGATAGTAATAGGTACGTGTAAAAATAATTATCCCACATCCATTTGCGAATTATAATTAAAATAGATCCAAGTCAGGAGAAAGCACTCAATCAATATTGACTAATATGTCATCACTTCTTTAGAATTTAGGAAATCTGCATGAGAATAGGTGATTAAATGGCTAGAAGTAATGTGAAAACCATTGTCTTCGCTTTCTCCATTTTACAAGTGAACACCAGTCTTGGAGGATAAATCTGAATAAAAAAGGAATAACTGTGTTCCAAACCGTATACGCAATGTAGTGGATGTTTGTCGTGGAAGAGAGAAAGCTAAGAGAAAACACCTAAACAAAACCTATATTCAAAGCCAGACTCGACAGAAAGACGATACAATTCATGCAGCCGCTGGTAAACTTGAACATGGACGCCAAAATATGTATATGATGTTTAAATGTAAGAAATTAATTCAGATATGCGATAACAAGCGTCTTTCAACTGGAGTGTCGCAACATCTTGATATGTCACTGAGAGTATTTAGGAATATCGTAAAATTTGAAATCAAAATGACAAAATTGACGAAAAAAAAAGACAAAGCTCATAATCCAAAAAACGAATACATCAGCTAAATTAGCATTACAATTTTTTCTTCGGGAGATTTAAATCGAAAAACAGTAAAAAAAAAATTAAAAACTCTCTAGTGTTTGTTATGATACCGAGAAATCTAAAAGTGAAAAAAGAAAAAGCCAAAAAAGAGTATTTTTTTAATAAATTCGGTATCAGGATGAGTCGGCTAAATGAGATCAAAGCTTTAGACATATTTTTGAGATTGGAATGAGCAGAGAATGAAATTGGAATTGGTATAGAATATCGATGTAACCAAAGAGAAATTCCTATTGTTTGTTAATCTATTTTCTTTGAATTTTCTCATACCCATTTTCTTTTTATTTTTCTCCTTTCCATTTTCCAAATGATCTTAACACTCTCGTTTCTTTGTCTTCTTAACTAAAGAAATAGTAAGACTAATATTTCTGTCGTAAAAATTTGGCATTGTTTCTGATATTTTTTTCTCATTTTTCAAATGAATCGTCGCATATTTTTAACACTTTTCATACAAACTACATGAAATGAACATCAGCTGTAAATTACCAAAGAAACCTTGTAGTGTTCATTCTCTTTAAACTACCAATGCTTATTACAATTTCATTCATTTACTAAAGGCATAAAATTGCTTTTTTTTTTTAATGTTGATTATAGTAGCATCTCTTGCAATGGATAGTATACGATTATGGTGCCATTTTACCATCTTTGTTCCGTTTCCTTCATGAACAAGTAAATATTTATTAACGCAGATAGTTTCTCTTTACAACCTCAAATGAATAAGTTTCTTAACAAGTGTAAAGACAGTAAAAATGTAAAAAAAAAAAATTAGAATGAAATAGTGAGAACATTCAAATTTCACATCTGTTCAATAGGGAAAAATCAAGAGAAAACGTATCTAGTCTAGACCATAAAAATCAAAGAAACTTAGATTGAATCATGAAAATATGTAACCATAGGTTTTACTTGATGTGAAGATAAAAATTAACAGACTTAAAAGTGAATTTCATGTGATAAGATAATATGAGATAAAATGATAGGATTCTAAGATATTTCTATACAAGACTCGATAATCTTAATAACAAATCTATAAACTATTTAGAGGTTTGCGTCCATCTATAGAAAAAAGTATGTATTTCATTAGAATATTTACAGTTTCAGTTTGAGTCGAAGAAAACGATTTTATAATTGTTAAGTGCATCGCAAAATAAAGGAAATCATATGCACATGTGCCAAATCTTTAACTCTACCGACTTGCAAAGTAATTCTGCGAACACTTGTTGGCCCAAAATATGAACATGTAATTAATAAAAATGCCTTGTCAACCATAGCCTGGCGTATTACAGATTTGTGTGAAGAGGTTGGTTGGTTGGTTGGTTGGTTGGTTGGTTTTTATCGCATATCAACCTTTGTAGGTTATTTAATGCCAAATCCATTTTTATACAAATAATCCGTTCTATTTCAAACAATTCAGTTTAGCATCAGTACACAGTTTAATTGTCAAAAACATTTCTATTTCAAAATATCCAGTTTATTCACACAGTCCTAATTCAGCTAATTCAGTTTAGTATAAGTATAGATTTTGTTTACACAGTTAAATGTCAAAACAGTTCTTTATTAAACAATGCAGTTTAGCGTAAGTACAGTTTTAATGTCAAAAACAGTTCTATTCCGAACAATTCAGTTGGCATGAGTATGCATTTTAAATGTAAGTATAGAGTTTAATTGTCAAAATCATTTCTATTTCAAGCAATTCAGTTTAGTCAATCAGTTCTAAGGCAAACAATTCAGTTTAGCATAAGTATGCAGTTTAGTTCTATTTAACCCATAGATAAGGCCCTATCAGGTGCTACCAGAGTGAACTAGGGAGAAATGGTATGAAGGGATGCCCCGCATTCCCTATTGCCCCGGCATCACTGAAACCTCACCATCAGATTGTTTAGTGTCATATCCCGGACAATCGTTGGAGGGGTCTTACTCCTATGCAGAGGTGCAGTCGGTGTATTCTACAGCCATAACTGACATGGCAATGTGAAGATATTGAGGATAATGTTAGAATGTTACGAATGGCACATTGAACAGTAGTGAAACAGCAAACTTGCTGACATTTTTTCGCTTCATTTATGAAAAAAAGATTTATAGAACAGTATCTACGTTGCAAAAACTTCCGAGTTGAAGATCTTTTCATATTCTGAATGTTTATTGATGCCTGGAAAAATTGTGTTTGTAAAAATACAGATGGAGATTCATCTCTGACTAACAAATTGAACGGTTCGGTGACACATGCCTAATAGAAAAACTGTGGAATAGTGTATGTTCATTTTCAAATTACGAGGTAAGTTTTAAAAGAGTTTCAGACGACTATGAATTATGCTGTGAAGGTGGTAAATTGGATCAAATCGCTATTGAACTGCGTCCATTAATAAACAATAAACAATGTATTTTAAACATTAAAGCTCCTTTATCATTCAGAATTTCATTGAATGTCGTCGGCTCGTCTATTAAATTGAAATGTATGAAATTTGAGCAAAATTTGGTGAAATGTTACATTATGATCTATTGCATTCAAAATTGGCTTCTTTATCGGGTATATTTGTAATTCTAAATAAAATAAATTCTAATATACGATGAAAGGAAGAAAATATCTGATATCAACTGAGTATATTCATGTTCTAAAAAGTATACATTTGGCCAAATGAAATAAGACATGTCGGCATTGATATCATTGATAACTTTGAGTGTGATGACAAGAACAGATTATCATAATATTGGTTTGCAGGATTAAGATAACTTTCATTTCTTAATCAACCCTTTTCATATTTCTCTCGTTTCTTTGAAAACAGATTTAAACAAACAATTTGCAGAGTAAAGTTTTCCCCGACCCCAACAAATGTTCTGATATTAAAGAATTAATTTCAGATCATTTGAAATTAATTAAGAAAAAAGGAAAATAATTTCAGAATTAGATTATCAAAACACTGGATTATTAGTCTATTCATATAATCAGACGAAAATGAATTATTCCAGAAAGAAACAGAATTAATAATCAAATCAAGATATCATCGATGTTTAAGATTCAAATATTCAGGAATGAGATTAATTTTTTTATTTAAACAAATCAAATCAAGAAGCAAACAATTAAGAGAAATTGCAATTCTGCTTCAGTTTTCAACGATTTTTTTAAAATCTGACTTCAAAGAAAAGAGAAAACATCAACTGCTAACAAAATATAGTTGCCTAAATAGCCATACAAGCTAAGGAAATGAAAATCTGTACTTGTTTAGGATCAAAATGTAATATCTTTTTTTCTTATATCTTTTTTCTTATATCAATGAAATATACAATTAACTTTCAATAAGGTTGTCACATTCCTTAAGGAAGTAGAATGATAAGTTGGAAGAAAACCGACTGTTTTAAATAAAAAGAATTCGTCTATTAAGTTCTTATATAACCGTCTTTTATGCTTTATCTTAAATTCAGACATATTTCTTTTTACAAAACTTTTCTTGAAATATTTTCACTAATTCAATTTAATTAGTTTTGGAATGTTGTAAATTTACATCGCGAAGTCATTACATCAAGATAAAACGTATTTCCTGTTCGACTATTTTCCAAACAGGGCTTCAAACATGTCTCTTTGCACATTAAACTACAATTTTCAGAATTGAAAAATCGCTATGCGCACAAGTTTATTTACAAAATGCAATGCAAACAATTAAAACCAATTTTTTGAAATTCTGGAGACGATTCTATGTGTCGTTTGCATTACATAAAAATCTGATTTAATAGTTTATTCTGTGAATGATTCTTTTTCAAACTTTCCTCCAAATAAAATGTCTTCACAAAATATAGACTTTTTTAAATTCAAGTAAATAGGAAATTTGAAAAGTTGAAAAAACTTTGGCGTTTCTTCTAACTAGGGTAATAATACTTTCATTTGATTTTTAAGATGAATAAAAGATTAATTGTAAATAAAATAAACAATATTTATTTCAGAATTTCATGGGTAATAGTAAGAGTAGTAGTTGTAGTAGTTGTAGAGACTATTTTATAAGTAATTGTTTTTGAGCATTGAAAAAAGGAAATAGGCAGGTGGATCTGGTTATGACTGGGATTGTTTTATATTTCATATTGATGTCCGAGATCAGCTTTCGAACCAAAGCAAAGACCTAAATTTTCAATATTCAAGTTTTAGTCAGGTAGGTCCACATCACTTAGAAATTTGACAAGATACAATTTTTACTTATGTTTCAAGATGAAATAATAAAGTAATCTTCGTAAATACAAATGGTTGTTTGTAGATGTTTATGTTTATGTTAGAGAAGAAGAAGAAGAAGAAGAAGAAGAAGAAGAAGAAGAAGAAGAAGAAGAAGAAGAAGAAGAAGAAGAAGAAGAAGAAGAAGAAGAAGAAGAAGAAACTTAAAATTGGTTGTCATTTCCAAACAAGTAAAAGACTGAGATTAGCCGGTCCTATCAAATGCATCAGACAACCCGAACTGATACATCAAAGAATCACCAATCAAATCCATTGTTGATCGCTTCTCGTTCCTGAAAACAAAAAGCGTTATTTTGTCACTAATTAGAATCCAGCTGTTCTTTATGATAAACAAACACTAATACGAAATATCGGATAAATATCTGTTTTCTACTTCATATAATATTCCTTAGAAATCAGCACACATCTTCTTTGACGGTCAAGCTGACATAAAAACGCCTCATGAGGTCGACAAAAACATTTTTTCGCTTTAATAAATAGAATAAGATAAATTAATCTTTAGACGTTAACTCTCCTATAAATCATTTTGAACTGTTCGCTAAGGAAAAATTCACTTCAGCATTATCCTGATTGAATATCAAATGACTTTTTTTCGACTGCAACTCACAAAGTAGACGCACTTAGCGTAACAGTTTTTGTCATTGGAAATTGAACCATCGTTAGAAGTTCCAATCAAGAAATTGGTAAAAAGTTTGACAGACTGGATTCTTTAGCCTTGGTTAAGCAACCAGTCTACAGGAATGAAAAGTCTGAATTCAAACCCGCTTTACTTCGCTTAAAAATTAACCTTGTGTTACATCCTGTCCGTTAGGTAAATACATCCACTTGAATAACGCAACTGGGAGCAGTTGTTGTTCGCATTAATCGTTTAAATCTGATGGGTTAGTGCACATCTTAATGTTAGTACACAGTACAAAGAACAATTATTTAGTAAAATTAGTATCGGTTAATTTCGCTTGCTTCACAATGATATCTAGCATTCCATATTACTGGGAAAATCCACTTTTTAACACCGAAATGAAATTTTTCGTTATTTTAATTATGAACCACACTGGGAAATACATTTCAGTAGGTTTTGTCCGATTAATATAAAAGCCCCTCTTAAAAAATGACAAAACAAACTGATGTGATTGATTTTCAGAATTTAATTTGGATATTTTGAGTTTCCTGTCAAACGTATAACATCGATTCATCTCAACAAATGCTTTTATTTGATAGCTTATTTGATCTGGTTTCTTTGTTTAATCACAAATCAATATTCATGGATTGTTTAATAACAAAGCCATCCTAGTAGAACAGTAGTGATAATATTTAACCCATAGGTGGGGTGGGATAAAGGAATTTATACATTTCCCAATAGTATTAGTCCAAAAGTGAACGTATCTTGACTAGAGTTCTTACTTAATCAGAGTCTGCAATCCAGCAATTTAGCCTTAACACCAAAAGGCATGGGAAACGTACTTAACAAGACTCTTTGCATGTTACATAAAGGTAATAATATCCTTGGGAAATGTATTCTCACAGCTATACTCTGTCTACCTATGCATAAATAGTAGGGCAGGTTGGGCTCTTTAATCTTGGAATGGCGACAGGTCTTGGAGAAGGAAAACTAGATTTAAATTAGTTGTAGACAAGGTGACGGACTGGATCTGCCAGGCAATTCTTGCCGAAGACTCGCTACATAAGTAGCACCCCGCCCCCATAAACTAGGTTATGAGATTAGCGGTCAACTTAACCATGGAGTGTGGACCAGGGATAAATAATCGATTTTGAAACTTTCGATTATTTATATCTGTTTGAATCACGTTTATCTAAAAATAGATTTTAAAAGCGAAATACACAAACGATATTGCTTTTTTTGTTTCCATTCATATTTAACATTAAAATCAATAAACAAACTATTCCTAGTATTGTTATTTTCATTGGTAAATTCCCGCTTTGACATTTGTCACAATGCAACCAAATCCAACTTTTTGAATAAAGTTAGTTTAAACGCCATTAATCCGACTAAAAGAGAAAACTAAACCATTTAATCCCACAAGAACGTTAAACTTCAGATTTTCAAGATAATAAGCATTTTTAAACCGATTAACTTTTCCCATACACTTTATTTTTCTGCTTGAACACCAGTTGCGGTATGACGTTGACTTTTGCATTAATACCCTTGGGAAAAATATGAACCCCCTTATCCTCCAAGATATGAGTTAAATAGTAACAATACAGTACGAAAAGCATAGCTTTGGCTTGAGATAACCCATGAAGGTTTAATATGTCATTTAAAAAATAAACCAAACCAAACCAAACCATTATCTTTTTACGATAGATAGATAGATAGATATTGTGTTTATGTTTGTTTTCAATGTTTGTTTTCAATGTTTAAGTTTCCAAAGCCAGTAAAAATATATTTTGATCAAGTAAAACAAAATCACATGACGCAGAATTATTGGCTTTTTCTGAAATAACATAAAAGTATCCGACTTATTATAATGTTACATCGATTGTAAAGGTGAAAATTGGGAATAATACATGAACAATTGCTTTCACTTGATTCTTTTACTCTTTCTGAAAAATACATCTTGTTAAATTCTTCTAACGCTCGAATAAAACGTGTAAATAGATATGAATGTCGAATAAACAATTGCGTGAGTTTCTATGTACGTGTGTGCTAACTTTCACTCTATTTCTTTTCTAAAATGTTACTTTATTCTACAATGAATTGAAACTTTTTCATATAACCTGACTTTTATTATAATTAGTGCTCCAAGATGGCAATGCACTCACTCAGACTGACGTAACGGACATAGACGATTGTGTCGGCTTCACCTTTTAGAAAAGTAACATCAATCAAAAAATAATCAATTCTGTACACTGAATATTGAAAAAAAAAAAAGAAACTTGCATCATCGATTTTAATGCCTCTTCGATTGGAAATTTACAGTTTTGTCTGTTTCTACATAAAAAAAAAAGCATAAATCAAGCGGAAGGTTTTGAACAGGGTTTCTCAAAATTGTTACTTGACGAACCTTTTTTTAACCAAATCTAATTTGCCTAATCAGCTGGGCTGTAGAATAAATCGATTGCTGCTCTGCAGAGGGGTAAAACTCCCCCCTCCCAACGAGTGTCCTAGATATGACACTAAACAATCTGATGGTGAGTAATGCTGGAGCTTTGAGGAATGCAAGGTACCTCTTCATTGCCATTGCTTCCAGGTCAACTCTGGCCCGAAATTGTCACACCTGATAAGGTCCTATCTACTGGTCAGATAGAAATAAATTGTGCATTTATGCTAAACTGAATTGATTGGAATAGAACTGTTTTGACATTTAACTTTGTGTAAACAAAAAATTATTCTTCTACTAAGCTGAATCGTTTGAAACTTTTATCAAAGTGACTTAATTCGGCGTTAAATGACCCAAAAAGGGTTGATACGCCATTCAAAAGAAACAACCAACCAACCAACCAACCAACCGACTAAATTTAATTTCCATTTAACTTCAAATAAATCAATTAAATATAGCCGACATTTCCTAAGTGTCATTGAATGCTTTAATGAGAGAGGTTGTTTTTTTGAAAGTTTTTGTTTTTAAGATTGAAATGTTTCCAAATACAAAAACGTTATTATAAATAGACTATTGAATTATAGAAAAACACCCACACAAGCAAATACTCTTGGCAATAATGAAAGTGACTTAATGGTTAAAGATACGGATCTCTTCAATCAGAATAAGATTTTTCGAAAATAATAATTTTATTCTAATTACATTCGTTAAAAATCAATTACCAAGGATGATCATCAAAATTTCAGGCATTGTTTTTTTTTTTTAATTTTACTTTTTCATTAATTTTCTTTTGTTCTTTAAATCTATATTTTTATCCTTATTATTAAATAATCTCTCTAAAGACATCTCAAGTGTTGAATATTGACCAGAAAGATCCCTTTGACATGCCGTGAGTGGCATAACAAGATGTGCATCTGTTTCATATAGTAAATTGGACGATGCCCAAATAGAAATGCCGCACAAGTTGTGTGGGTGGTATAACTGGATGTACAGCTGTTCCTTAAACAAGATGCTGCTTCCTCAGTGGAAGTGTCACGGAAGTTGCATGGGTCACATGCCAGGCAGGAGGTGTGTCCATGCGCAACGCGTAGGCGGTGTGTGCGACAAAGAGGATTGCGTGGGTGTCCGGGAAATTATATAAACCAGAGGATATTTCAACCCCAGACGAGCAGAGAAGGAAGAAGAAAACCGACAGAAGAGCTACAAGATATTACGCTGCTCTGGGCGCTGGCCTTGTGTTAGACTGCCCAGGTTTGAAAGATAAAGAAAAGCCTGAGCTGTATCAGACTTGCGAAAGCAGAGAAGCGAGGATAAACTAAGATGATTCTGTGCCTTGAGATAGCTTTGTACTATTCTCGTGAAAGTAGAGAAGCAAGGGGAAATTAAAACGATTCGATGCCTTGAGGTAGCCCTGTACCAGTATCTCGAAAGCAGAACGAAGAAGAAGCAGTTCACTGAAGATTCGTATCTCTCCCTGTGTGTACATCTCAGCCATCTTCGAGTCTCTCCTTCACTCTACTATTTAGTACATAAAAGAAAAGAAAAAAAAGAAATGAACAAAGGTAGATTATATTCATACATAGGCGTTGCTGTTACTATTCACAGTATACAAAAATAACCTGTCATAAAAAAAGATATTTTCGAATTCAGCATTTTTATAAAATAAATCGATTGAAATGTATGAATTTTTAGATGTTTTCTTTCTATGAAATTATAATATGAGTGGTTAACGCTGAAAAGATCCGAATCTTTTCGGTCAGAGCCAGATTTTTTTTTTTCATTTAAATGACCCGTATATTTTGTTATGAATGTTAACGATCACAGCCAGTCATATATTGTGTAAAGTCTGCATGCTTCAGTGATTTTTGTTCTCTTGTTACAAAGATTAATGATGAATGCCGACTAGTATTATCACTGTCGGTGAACACCACCTGTGATCCTCAATCACCATACCAAAATTTTATTCTTTCTCGGGGCTATATAGATCCACTTTGAAAGGCTCTGGTTTAGAGATTTGTCTACAGCTTTCCGTGTGCATTTGCCAGAAATGAATCCCAATTCACTTTAAGAATTTATCATTTTACAAATGATATGCCTCGATAATTTATTTACCGCATAAAAAGCTTTTTAAGTTTTTTCCAAGGACCATCCAAGATTCTAATCATTTATTTAAGATTTTATTATTATTTCAATGTTTGATTGGTTGATTTTAACAGCATATCAACCTTTTTATCATTAAGGATTTTCGGAATATTGTCTTCATCTTTATTGTTATTGCCAAACGTTTCGGCTGATATGTCCTCCGGCCTTTTTCAGGTGTTTGTCGCACTCGGGAACCTACACGGAACTTCGAACTACGTCCTTTATTGAATCCACAGGGGTCACCTGTTATGATTCCGTTAGCCATAACGGGGTACAAGTGTTAAATATTCCTGTATTATGACTCGCCTGCACTCAGAATTGAACCGGCAACCTCTAGATGATTATCTCCTTAGAAGCTTAGGGAACCAACGCCTATAACCGTTACGCTATGTGTAACGTTTATCGGCGAGTAACAGTACAGAAATATTTAACACTTGTACCCGGTTATGGCTAACGGAATCAGAAGAATCAGAGTTCAACTGACACCTGAAGAAGGCCGGAGGACATATCAGCCCAAACGTTGTGGAATTAACAATAAAGATGATGATAATAGTCCGAAAATCCTTAATGATAAAAATCATCAAGCTTCATCTCGAAAATTTTGACAGCATATCAGCCTGTTTAAGGTTATTCTGTGTCGAGATGTCAGGGAATTGTATTCATTGTACATTTATATTTACATTTTGGCGCAGTTATTTTTAATAGTTTCTTTTTTTTGCGTGGGGTCTAATCAAATTCGAATAATTCATAAACAGATATATTTGACTCATAGATGTAGCTCCAACAGATACAACCACTCCAGGTCAAAGTGGACCCGGGAGTAATGAAAATGATGGAGTACTTCACAGTCCCCAGATCTCTAAAACAAGATGCAATATATGCAATTAAGTGCCATACCCAGGAAACTCCTTTTTCATAGGGGTGAAGTCAACACTATTTTGTCTCCGGCTGGAACAGCCACCTATATATATATATATATATATATATATATATATATATATATATATATATATATAAATTTCCGCCCTAACTGATCACTTTTGTATTATATTTCAGTAAAGCCTTAAGTCAAGCAATTATCTCGTTTTTACCCCTCAGCAGAGAATAGAGTCAGCATATTCTAAGCCTCGTCGACACAGTGAGTCTATTTTGGGGTGGAGTCTTACCCCTTTGCAATGGATACAATCAATATATTCTAAGCCCCATTTATAGTTGCAAGACTGATTATTAAATCAAGTCTGAATTATAAAGTGATCATTAAATTTGTTTATTGATTATTGATTATTATTAATGTTTTGATGTTATTCCATTTTCTTATTTAATGGCAAGACTTTTATTTGCATGGAATGTTATTATTTTGTTGACTTAGCAATCAGGGAAATTGAATTATTTATATGAAAAATTATTAGAATATTGGTGTATTTATTCATAAAATGAGTTCTATTATTTATTCCCAATGTAAATGTAAGCTAAAATAATTAGCATGTTTTTGTTTTTTGTTTTTGATTTTTTTATCTGAAATCAGATTTTGTCTAGCTTAACAGTAGATAAAAAAATCCGTTGAAAAAAGATTTAAAAAATCAGAATTTTCCTGCCAAATGTCTGCTGTTAATAATCACGTTAGATTTTTTTTAAGTTATCCGGTCGTCTCAGTCAGCCATAGAGAATTATGTACAGAAGCATTCCAGGTTATTTACGCAAAAACTTCAATACCTTGGATGCCTGTAAACAAGATAGATTTAAATCACGTTTGAAATAGACTTTTTGTAACTAGAAAGTCTGAGATATTTATTTGCTGTCAGTGTCTTTTTCAGACGAAAAAATTGTAATGATATAAGATCAAATAAATAAAGCCATGGAATCTTTTAAAAGTTTTTATAGAAGCAATTTTCGATTCTACTAAGTCAAAAGAAATCAGCAAGGAATGAATACTATATTTGAATTAGTAGAGAATCAATAGTGCGATTAAACAATTCTCTATCAATGCAATTCAATCTAATTTAATGCAATAAACTTTATTACAATTTAATTCACCAGAATTTTCTTTTATTCAACTTTTATCCTCCACTTACATTTTAAACTGTTCTATTTCACTGAAGAACACATTTCTTTCCTGTCTCTTACAAAATATATTTCTTTTAAACTTAACCTGCTATATCATCCAATTCCATATACATCTACCGACATGCGTAACAAAGTTTAACTGTCGATATATAGGTTTTTATATATGAAGTTTCGTTGAAGTTAAACCAATAAGTCATAATATAATCATTACATAAAATGCGTCGATTATTATATGAATTGAGAAAACAAAGTGGATTTAATCATAAAAGGAAGTAAGTGTTTTTTTTATTTGTGTGAATATCTGTCTCGGATCTTTTTTACATGTAAAGATTTCTTTCTCGCAAATCTTGAAAAAATTATTTGATATTGCAAATGCCGCTGACATAAATAATAATGATTAAGTATCACAATGTTTCTACATCCATTTTTTGTGCTGTACCAAGCTGTGCATATCTAAATGTAGACTTGGAATTTTGATAGCAAATTTAACAAGGGAAAATGAAAATATTTAGGTATAAAGTTTAAAATTTTATAAATAATTTTCGGCACAATACGAAGTTTATTCAGGACGTATCCAGCTATTGTAGATACCTAGAAAACTAGTGACACTGCCTTAATATAATTCTGCTACCAACATGAGTGGATCTATCTGTGCATTGATGAAAAGACACTCTCCAATAGGTGTAATATTACGATACCAAATAGATGCTTGTACCACTACGGATCTCAGCAGACTCTTGTAGCGCTACAACATCATATGTATGCTACATATCATATGTACGTAATGTTGGCGTTCGTAGTCGAGGGCGACTCGAAGACTTGCTTTTCAATAGCTACAACACCGAGGTGTTAGGGAGATTTCTACTCCTTTCGCTGGATTGCTCCACTTTACCCTTGGTACTTACTTTATAATACAGAGTGTTAAGCAAGGAGGTATCAAGTTCCATTTTTGCGTCTTTAGGATGACTCGACCAGGACTTAAACCCCGGTCTCCCGGGCCACTGGCGAACACTCTGCCACAGAGACACGTGTAACACCCTAGTTCTAAATAGTCTATGAGTGTACAGTTACGCCTCAAGTTCCAGTCGGACCCTCGTTGTAAGCTCGCTATGAGAAAAAGTGACTAACACACAAAACACATCTGCTGCTTCATTTGATAAGAAGTTTATTCGCAATTACTCTTCAATAGTAATCGTCGAAAAGAGATAAACAGAAAATGAAAAATGAATTGTTGGAAGACTAAATGGAGTGGTCTCCTTTGACATAGTGTTCGAGTAAATCTCTCACGCTACGAGTCCCTTTTGTTCACGTGACAAAGCAAACCCGGGAATCCCTCTCTTTTATTAACAGGACTAAAGAAGCGGCAGACATAGTCATTCGCTCCTAAGCAGCGACAAACATGTTATCTACTTTTTTTTCCACACCTGAGAATTAATAAGTAGTTTCCACTGATTTGTTGTTTAGACTTTCCTTCCTGTTTTTCGAACACATTGTGACACTTTTAAAACTTGGAATTAGAACTTAGTTCCGGCCCTGTATGTCTAGAATTAAATGTTATATAGTATTAATTCACTTGTACGTTCTTCTTCCGATCGAAGATTCTACTTTAGATTTACTCTCTTTTGGATAACCTCATGCATTATAAAAAAAAAGGTGTGTTATCTACGAGTTAACACCGCGTTAATTCTTATAGTGTTAACTGCTTTAGATAGACAAAGAAAAACAAATTGTCGTAGAGCGAGAAAAGAAGACACAGGCCTTGATATTACCGTTCTCGCTTTCTATTTTAGTTGTAGTATGTGACTGCTCGGGGTCTCGTCTTCACATCATTGTGGTGGCTGTGCGACCTCTTTGCAAAACTCACCCAATAATATGGGCGCGGTAATTTTTGGCTCGTCTTCATATCATCGTGTCTCATGTCCCACTAACATTCTTTTCTTGTTTTCTAACCTACGTCCTTTCTAACGGCTTTTCTGACCGAATTTCTTCCAACCAATCAGAGCCCGTTGCCGATTTGCTTTGATACAGTTCTATTCTTAACTCGGGCATCTGTTTCTATCCCGACCAATACCTAGGACCTCCCCTCGTTTACCTTCCAGTTCACTTCACCCCAACCATCGTCTCTCTCTCTCTCTCTCTCTCTCTCTCTCTCTCTCTCTCTCTCTCTCTCTCTCTCTCTCTCGCGTGCACTGCCCCGAATCTCTTTCTCATACTTGTCCCTCCTTTTCTTTGTCTTCTGATTGACCCTAAACTCAACAAGGAAATAACTTACTATTAAAAAAATCAACTGAAATCCCAAATTATATTACATAGGTTTATTCAGTCAGGAGTGAGACGCCATTGAGCAGGTTTCGGTACTTAGTTATTGTCGAATTTATTATTACAGAGGAAGGAGATTTCATACATCTCAAGTAGGATCTTAAAGAAAACTCTAGTCTTTCAGTCATCTTACAATTCAGATTCGGTTCCCTGCAACTCGTGGCTTTTCCTAAAGCTAAAATCACCGATAAAACGCTTTTGATCATATCAAATAGAACGCAATGAAACGAATGTTGAACATTCCTAAAGAGGATCAGTGGAATTAACGTTAGGATTAGAGTGTTAGATTCCAACGGATATTTAAGAAGAGTATGATAGTATCGTATCGCCATAGGTTACTTAAATCTAAAATCCCATTTAAAATAATACCAATGCCGGCTTCGATAGCGAGTGGAATTTTCCCGTAACAAAACAGACGTTATTTTCGGGATAAATTAATTTTGCGGACAGTCTTGAAAGCAGTTTCTAAATCTTATATTAAATGGACTGTATTTGTAAGTTTCTCTTATCAGTATAAGGATCTACTTGATTATTACTTCCATTTAAAGAGAGATTTGCTGTTTGTGGGTGAACACATACGAAGCCAATAGGATACGCTATCTTTCTCTCTTATTTAAAAGCAGTCTCTGACGACAAACAGCTGTTGGGTTGGGCTTCTCGATCTTTTCACTAGTACCAGCATCCAATCCTACCAGTTGCTTCGCCTTCAGAAAACACCAACCTCCAGCAACCAGTGCAGGAGTCAGCCAATCACAGTTGCAGTCTCAAAAAGTCTTATTAAGGTTTAAAATTCGAAAGTCACAATAACAGTTCTGTTTTTAACTTCATAAGTCTTGCTTTCCATCTTCGATCCTTCTAAGGGATCTTTTCGGGTATCAAAGGGACGATGACGTAGCAGCACTGCTACACGCCACACAAACTCGGAGCTAACGACCAGTCCACGAACTAACGACACTGCTCGGATTATCATCGACTCTTCGAGGCCTGAATCAACTACACCCCTCGGTAACCAGTGACTTAATAAGCGGCACATCGATCATCCAGCTTCCGTGACATGACACGTCCGACTCTCACACCGTCTCCGGATATCCGGCTACGCAGCTACGCCTACGACCTGTTCGGAACATCAAGGCCAGATCCTGATCTTCTAGACTCGCTGTCGTCAAGAAATACTAAACAGTCGAGTCAACGCTTTCGATAACAACAAGAACTATATTCGACATCTTGAACTTTCAGCACCTCACAGACTACATTGGCCATATTCAACCACTGCAATTCTGCAAACACGCCAATTCTTCGTGTACGTTTTGCCTAATGAAAATTAGACATTTTAAACTTAATCATCTCGCCTTTATCCTCCTTGCCTAATTGGCATCACTACATTTTCGTTTATAAACGTTTGCAAAATCGAAAAATTATTGGTCTCGAAACAATTGTAGCATTACCCCAATTAAGCAACTTTTCTTTTATATTAAATAGTATGATACTTTTCATAGATATCTTGTCTTTATTTGTAATTACTTAAAGGATAAAAAGAATTGTAAAAATATAACAATTAAATATTCACTTAAATGAAACAAATCTTATTGGATTAAACTTTCGTTGTCCTTTTCTTCAATATTCTGAACAGAAATTTTGTTGCTAGTTTTATCAGACTTCCAGTTTCTTGTTTTCGGTTTTATACTGTATTAATTCTATTTACAATACCGATTGCAATTCCTTTTATTATTGTTTATTTTTTAAGATTCAATCTTTGTGAACCTGTCTATCTATAAATGTTTAAATGCTGAGTTTTTTGTTCCAGAATTTAGACGAATATTTATAGGCAAGGGCATTTTTCTTGCCTTGTTAGATATTTATTTGAACCTTTTTAAGTGTCTGTACACACATCTCTAAACTCTCTCCTGTCTACTACCACTGGGTAAAACGTTTGATATGAAAAATTGTTAAAGAAAATCTATAAATTTATCAAAACAGTGGAAAGTGATAAGCAATAACTGTGGAAAAGAAAAATGAGAATAATTGTTCCATTATTTCTGGAATTCTTCTTTTTAAAGCATATTTTCTATTATTTTCAAAGTAAATTGTAACGTTTCAAAAATTTTCATATCATTTGCCCACGTAAACAACAGTGAATATTTACATTGTTGCATCAATCTATGCTGTTCAAGGAAGAAAATTCTTCTAATAATTTTAAGTTCTGAGTTGAGATTATTTATGATTCCAGCAAAATTGATTTTTTTCCTTATCTGCAGAACGGTTTTCTTCCTTTTTACTTTTATTTATGAAAATTATTAGAAATAAAGATTTCTTTTAAGCGAAAGACGTTAAAATTAAATGATCAAATAATTTGAATATGATTATATCTCTATCTTTGTTGTTTTGATCCCTACGTTTTTGTTGGCCTTCCTCAGGTACGAAAGATAATTTTTTATTTATTCCTTAGCCACCACGTGTTTAGGAGTAACGGGATATCTCAGAAATGTGCAGATTCTTATATAAAAATACAACGAGGGAAAATAAGAAATAAAAACGATGAGATCGAAGTAAAAAACGGATGATAAAAAGTGATAAAAACAAATCTTAGGTAATGCTACTCAATTTGTTGATAGGAAAATAAAAATATTTTCAGAATCCTTTCCTCTTAGATGGGATTTGTGATATAATTAACCTCCTATATATAAGAGTTTATTTATAAAAAAATGAAAACATTCAAACCCGTATTTTTCTGGGGGGGGGGTGTCCTCGTGGTGTAATGGTTAAAGCGATGGACTACGGAATCGTAGTAAGCGAGTTCGAACTCCAGTTGCGCTATTACATTCACTTTCGGACAAATACCCTTGGGAAAGGTATGAACCCCCTTATCCTCCCAGCTATGGGTTAAATAGTGCTACTGCTGTTCTTTAGGGAGAATAGCTTTGGCATTAAATAACCTTACTAAGGTTGATATGCCATTAAACAAAGAAACCAAACCAAACCGTATTTTTCTCTGAAAGTTTTCCTCATTGAATTCTTTGAAATTTTCGGAATGTTCATGCTGAAAATATCTTAGAACTGTCATGAAGCAAAGATTTTTTTTCCACATGCGGCTTTCTCGTCACCTTTGTCAAATTCAGATTATCATTTTTTTCAAACTCTGTAAGCACATGTTGCTTGGTCAGTAGTTCCAATCATTTAAAGATATTCAAGACTGGAATTGTTCTCTCATAATGAAAAACACAAGTAAAGATTTTTAGAGAAAACTGCTCTATCCTAACTTAATTTTATATATATATATATATATACATATATATATATATATATATTTGTGTGTGTGTGTGTGTGTGTGTGTGTGTGTGTGTGTGTGTGTGTGTGTGTGTGAATGAGCTTATCACTATAAGATATTCTAGCAACTAATTAATAGTATATTTTGTTCTTGATTTTTTGAGACATCATTCCTTAAATCTTACTGGCATCCATCCATCAACATACACATTGAAAGAGTTTAATCTCTTATATATAAATGCGTTTTAATATCTAATATCAGATACATCCAGACAGAAAACCATGTCAACACGTTGATCGAATATAAAACCTTTGCTATTGCGTAAAAAACATTACCATTTCATACGAGACTCTACACATCTGTCCTTCAACGTACATTATCGCCTGATATTCACTTACCAACCGACATATATTATGTTGCTTTTTTTTTATTTTATCTCTTTTAACTTTTATGAGTGTTGCGATCTAATGGAACCTATACTGACTTCTGGTATGAGAGAGAAATTCATAACTGTTTTTATATATTCTAACTTAAACACAGTCTGGCACAAGGCAGTTAATTTAAGGCTGCAAATGTAATTCTAACTAAATGCACTGACGAATGATCTATACGTACATCCAGATGTAATCAGTGACTTTTTCCTGTCACATCCAACGCCATTTAAACCACTTGAATTATTTCTTCTTTTTTTTTCCAGATTGAGCGCTTAAAAGAATTGTAATCAAACCAGATTTGATGTATAGCTTATTAAAAATAGAAATGACTTGAAGGTAGAATTTTACATTTTGTTCAAAAATTGATGGGGTGAAAAAGATAAAAGTTTTGAATATTTCTATTTTTATAATATTTATATAAAAACAACGTCTGGGAATTGTCAAAAGTTCGTTCCCTTAGTAAACCTATAAACAATACGAACTGATAAGTTGTACACTCTGTTGAATAAGCTTGGATCGCATTGCACTACTTTAACGATTACGTGAAGCGTTTAAGGCAAAATATGTCCATATATGTTGCGACTAAAAGTATCTTTCTTTTATACGAAATATCCACATTTTTTTACACGTTTTTAAAACTGCAGACATGAATGACAGAATGTATGAAGTTAAATTGTATTTTTTTAATTTTGTATTCGTTAACCATAACCGGGTAAAAGCGTTCAGCTATAGTAAATCTTCTTAGTTAGTTGATGTTGGGATTGCAATTTGAATTCAGATTAAAAAAAAATGTACATAATAGGATTGAATAGTATCTTTTTGGTTGATGGAAACATTAGGTTTATAAGTCCCCGAAAATCAATTCTTTATTGTCTAGCAGAACACATGGTGCAACGTATATAGGCATTTGGTCGAAAAGTGCTTCTTCGAGAAATCATCCGGAAGTTGCAGGTAAATAACAAAGAATAATTATTATAGATTAACACATCGGTCATAGCTAACGGAATATGAACAATATACCGTGAATTAAATCAAAGGTTCGGTTTGAAGTTCTGTGCGGGATTACGAATTCGACATGAAACACCAGAAGAAGAGCACATCAGTCGAAATGTTGTGAATATGAAGACAATATTTCGAATAATCAAAGCGATGAAAATTATCAAGTTTCATCAAAAAATTTAGACAATTAATTTTTATACGATTGGACTTTTTATTGGAAAAAAGTATAAATTCATCCCAAAATTTGATTAAAAGTGAATTTTGTTTAAATGATTTGGAAAGATTTAGTGAGTATGCATTTTATCCGACTCACCAAGATGAGACATAAGGTAAATCTTTAAGGAAAGTACTTCTGTATTGAATTCCTCTTCCAACACCCGCTGCCGTATTAAGGATAAAAATCCCAATCTACCGACTAATTATTGAGAGTAGGATTCATGAATTTTTCAACGGTTTTAATGAGAAGTGAAATAAAAACAGTCTCTTTCAAGATTTAGATTTTAGTTACTAAATCCATTTCGGATGTTGATAACCGTTTACACTCTATACCACAATTCAAAATGTGATTCATTCGTAGTAACATTTGACGTCACACACACACACACACACACACACACACACACACACACACACACATATATATATATATATATATATATATATATATATATATATATATATGAATTAGGACCACAGGCCATCTCGTTTTAGATAGAAAAATACCTAAAAAACATTTCACCCAATATTTAACAAAGCAATCATCGTAGATGGTATAGATTTAATCCTGAATAATGATTATATCCAATTCGACAACAAAAATCCCATCCAAACCCTAGGAACAGCAATGGGAAATAAAATTAACAATAACGTATGCCACTCTAACCTTAGCATACTTACAGGAAATTTTATATGAAATCATTGGACAAAAAATACAGCAGCAATATCAAACCAGAATTTATTAGATGATGGAAAAATACCTGAATGACTGTTTCCTATTTTGAAAATACACATGGGACATCATTAACACTTTACGTGACATATTCCAAAACTTACACTGTAAAATTATATTCGTGGCAGAACACAATTTTAAAGAACAATCATTTTTAAATCAAAATGGCTAAATTATCTCTGATATTTACCACAAAGTCATTGATAGCCAATGACACTTCTATTTTAAGAATCATCACCCCAAAAGTCGCATAAAATCTTTCCCTTACACCCGAACATGTCGGATTTGCTCTCTAGTCACGAAGAATAACTCTGACAAACCCGCTTTGAAGGTTTACTCAACAAATATCATTAAAAGCAAAAGATGACTCAAAATACAGAATTAAAGAATGTAATATAATCATTCAAAGAAAATATAAAACCTTCGAAAACCTCGAAAACAACATTCATAATAAAAATCAATTCAATCTGCTATTTAAAAAATGTAGTTTCCATAATCAAACGCATTATATGCAATGATATATACATTGGCTGCAGTCAAGCACTAAATATTTTAGTCTCTTTACATAAAAGCAACATTAGATTACCAGAAAATTGAAAGAAAATAGAAAATTTTATGAATAAAAACATCTTTATGGATGCAGCAAGGGAGAGTTTAAAATAAGGCTCATATAAGAGCCTACTTATAACTTCAAATAAAAGAAAAATTCATGTATTTAAACCATCGTTAAACAAAGCCTAAAGACACACACTCACACACACACACAGAGACTAGCTTAAAATACATCTCATACACATCAAACTCAACCAATACCTTTGAAAAAGCATACATGTATATAAATATTGTTTGTTAAAGCGTGTGCTAAATGAAATATCTTGTTTGTCCAAAAAGGTGAAGAGCAATGGCGGAAAATGAGTTTCGACTGTAGTATAGCCAGAAGTCTTGGTGGGGATATTCGAAGGAATATATAGGTTTATTCGCATATCAACTCTCTGAATAGTGCGACCGATGTAACAAACATCGAATTTTCATGAAAATTGGTATATTAGAGAGCTTTCTTAAAAACAGTCACACTGCCTTTGAGATTACAAGGATACAGTACATCAGATTTAAGAATGATTCGCAACTTAACAGAATTAAAGTAACGATTAACGGATATTCTAATTTGCTGTAGAAGTTGTATGGTGGCGTTACTGATCCATAGCAATTTCAGATATACAAGACACCTCTCTGGTCCAAACTTTGGCTTGTTGGAGAACTGCAGGCATTTATGTTTAATGACGGAAGTAATTATATATATTTTAACAATCCGGATATCGCTTAGACCCACTATGTTTACCATCCTCGCTAATTCAAATTATGAATTTCAGTTTTCAATACTGGAAGCGTTGCTTATAACGAAACATAAACCGGAATTATTTGTCCAAAAACAATTTTACACACCATTTTAACAACCCCATTGGACCAGTGGGTGTCCTCGTGGTGTAATGGTTAAAGCGATGGACTGCGGAATAGTAGTAAGCGAGTTCGTACTCCAGTCGTGCTATTACAGTTCACTTTCGGGCAAATACCCTTGGGAAAGGTATGAACCCCCTTATCCTCCCAGCTATGGGTTTAATAGTACCACTACTGTTCTTCTCGGAGAATAGCTTTGGCACTAAATAACCTACAAAGGTTGATATGCCATTAAACAAAGAAACCAAACCATTGGACCTCATCAAGAAAACATTATTACCCGCACCAACTCTTCTGGCGTATATATATACATTTTTTTTTAATTAGTTTTATTCCACCTCGAGGTTTGATCACTGGGCAATATCTCATGCTTACTCTTTCCGAAATAAACTTTATTTTTATTGACATAATTCTCTGGAGAGAAGTGACCGAAACAAAGGTTCCTTTTTTTTAGGATTTTAAAATAGTTTAATCGTTTTCAAAATATTTCATTATACACAAGCTTTTAAAAATGATACTTAAATTCTGTACTTACCACAAGATTTTCATATATGCATATGTATACTCAAGAGTACATACATGTATACGAATATATAAAGATAAAGAGATTGCAATATAGACAGAGAGAGAAAATAAAGAAAGGACCAAGGAAGACAAAAATCAACAAAACACCCTTGAAAATATGTCTACTGCTGTATGTATTCAAGAGTACGTATATATGTATACGTGGGTACATACACATATACACATATGAAATACATATATATATATATATATATATATATATATATATATATATATATATATAAATCATCAGGAACAATCAAGTCCAATGGGACATTCACAGACATTCACTACAATTAAACCAAATCAAAACAACCTATGAAACAATCTTTACAATAAAATTAACAGCCTGAACTCAGCTTAATCATTTGAAGTCTGACACACGTGTAATGCACCAGCATAAGAAATTATCAAAACATAAATACCAAATTTGAAATCAATTGCAGGCCTAGTCATTCATTAATATATATATGATAAGAATAAGTGGAAAAGTGGATAAAACAAACACTTACAGCGGGTTAACTAGTAATATTTCGTTCTTTATTCAAGGAAGATCTTCTTCAGACTCTTGAATAAAGAAGGAAATATGACTTCTAAACTCATAGTAAAGGGTTTTATTTTCCCCTTTTCCGCTTATTTTTATCACCTTACCAGATTTACCCAAATCTACCATTTCTCTCTCTCTCTCTTCCTCTCTCCCTCTCTCTCTCTTTCTATATATATATATATATATATTGCTGGTCCAATGAGAGAAAAGGTGAATATTTTGATCCATTTCTCAGAATCTAATGCCCAAATGATGCCAGATGTTTTTTTGTATTACTAAGCACAAAAAAAAAACAATATAAAACTTTGTTTTCAGAGGAATAGGTTAAATACAATATATTTGACAGGGGAATTGTACACGATTGGAAAAGTCAAAATTATTCGCACGGTAGAAAATATCGTTTTAAATTGATTGATTCGTTTAAGTATAATTGTGACGTGGCCATCGCCTTTGCCAAACACAGGAAAGACTCAGCCTTCAATCCGCTGAATGTTCCAGTATGGAAATATCTTGGGATAACCTGCATTAATTTACTAACCGCCTACGTTGTGTTTGTAAGATCCGGGCCATGAATCAAACGCTAATCTGAATCGTCGGTTAGAAAATGCTCGAATACCGCCACACAAGTAAGTAAGAAAAAACATCGCCAAGAAACAAATAGCAATACAGCTTTACCACAATAACAATATTTAGTATATATAAAGAAAATGTCATTCAAGAATT
Organism: Sepioteuthis lessoniana; assembly: GCA_963585895.1. Classification (NCBI taxonomy): domain Eukaryota; kingdom Metazoa; phylum Mollusca; class Cephalopoda; order Myopsida; family Loliginidae; genus Sepioteuthis; species Sepioteuthis lessoniana. The sequence continues at coordinate 2,429,189 of OY757907.1, read as the reverse complement.
TTTGCATTCAATGTTCTTACATAAGAGTAAATTCTGTCAGAGACCGTCAAGTATTCGTTTTAGACTTACTTTATCTTATATCTTTCTACTCAGGCAGTTTGGTACAAGGTAAACTTTATGGTGGCATCGTGGTAATTGGACGGCTTCCCCTTTTCTCTGCTCAAGCTATCTGGCACAGGATCAATAAGGCTCAGAGCTGGTGCTGTCCCGTTTGCCTTTCTGTCTCTGGTCTTGTTTGACCTCGATTTCGTCTTGTCTGACGGATTTGACTAATTCTGTTCTAACTTCGATTTGATTCCCATCTGTTTCTTTTTCGGTTTAATTTATGTATATTCGTAACTCGGTCCGACTGGGTGTGATTAAGCCTTATATGAATGAGACCTCTGTTAAAGTCTGGGTCAATGTGTCTTTGGTTTGTGTTTCCGATATCAAGTATTTCATGTTTTTTGTGTATTCCAGAGGCAATTTTTAATCCAAATTGGAGGCCTTCAGTTTCATAAGGTTTTAAAGGTGTGGTTGAGATATTTAAAATGAGATCAGTGTGTCCTATGCTTTTCCATCTGCTGCTTTTGCATAAGGATTGTTGTTTGTTTGTTTTTTTCAATTAAAGATGTAGTTGTTCTTTATGAGATAGATGGTGTTCCTAAGTTTCTCGGCTGTGACATATGTTTGTTTAAACGGAGACCATGTCCTAGTGTTTTAGCTTTTTAAAAAGTTGAAATAATTCGGGAAAATACCCACACAACAAAAGAAAAACAGATATTAAAAAATAACTCCAAAAATAGAAATTCTTTATCCGACGCAGGAGTTTATAAAATCCGTTACCTAAAGTGTAACAAATTATGCATCGGTGAAACTAGTAGAAATCTGAACAAAAGAATTCATGAACATAAAAAAGATTTAAAAACACATAGATTCTTTAGTCTCAACCAACCACACGTTTGACTTCGAGAACTCTAATATATTTGCTTTCACCCACGACAAAGATAAACGTAGGTTAATTGAAGCGTCTTCTATATTATATTTTGACATATTACAAGTCTTTTTACAAATTATCACCTTTTCTATCAAAAATAATGCTATAAAATTTCAAAATCCACTTAAAACACCAGCCCCCACTTTCTCTTAAGATTATCAAACCGTTTAAACATTTGTATTCTCAAACTGTAAAACGCTTATACTCTTTTTTGAAAATTCCACCTCATGACGTAATCCATTTCAAACACATTACTCTGAATTATTTCGTTGTTTCATAAGAAATTTTCTTTTGGTCTGATGATGATTTCTAACTGATAAGAAGTTTTATCTGTTATGATTTTAATTCTCAAAGTTAAAATAATTTTAATGGAATGTTTTTGTATCCAAAGTTTTGAAGTCGAAACGCGTTGGCATAAAAATAAACAAAACAAACATATAAACAAATCATCAAAACTACACCAATATATATTTTTCGTTTGTTTTATATATATATATATATATATATATATATATATATATATATATTATGGAAAATGGACATAAATCCGACGTATTTAAAAAATAAAAACAGGAAAAAAGCAACGTATTCAGAAGATGATATTTAAAACTTCAAAAATAAATATAATTCAGAGGATGCAACATCACATGATAACCTTGTCCTCATGATGGTTTCATATTTTTAAAACTCTGAACGTTTAATTTTGACTAATAATCGTCCTCTGCATACCTTGGTTATATATATACACATACGTGGCAAAAATAATCTCATAAAAAAATTCCGCTTTATTGTAATATTAAGGGTGCTTTCACCCGAAATGCCAATTTCGAATCACTGAGGTTTTTCGACTAATCCAATATGCTCAAGTTGTTCCGTCTTACAATAAATATTCATAAAATCATTGTTTACCTGAGGAATAATCATATTTATAAAATATCTATCTAATTGATAACAACAATGTATCTATCAACTTTTTTGAATAGGTTGAAGAAAATAAGTTAATATACAAATAAATACAAATACAAACTGCTTTTACTGATGATGGAAAGTAGGCAATATATGCAGATAGATAGATAGATAGATAGATAGATACGTGGTGTATTCAATAACTTTCCACACTTTTTTGTACAGGCATTTAAAATTGTCGTAGACTCTTGAAAATTCACTATGTTATTGTTATACATTTTATGAGATGACTGACCAATTTTTATGATTTCAGGTTCAAATCAACAGCTACAGTAGCAATTGGAATATACCCTACTAAAGCCTGATTGTCACAGCTGGTGAATTTCAAAAATGCAATCTGGATTTGAGGACATTTTAGAAGAACGATATGTAATAAAATTCTATTTTAAACTTGGAAAAAATGCTACAGAAACATATGGAAGGCTTCAGACTGCTTTTGGAGCATCTTGCATGAATCGAACATCAGCATATGATTGAGTGGCATAAGAGATTCAAGGAGGGCAGGGAGTCTGTGATGTATAATGAGAGGTGTGGGAGGAGTAAGGACGTCAATAGACCAGAGTTGATTGGCCAAAGGGTTAGAGTTAGGGTTACTATGTTGAGGTTTTAAGGGATTTCAGGAAGAGATTCCGTCGGAAGAGACCAGCACTCTTCAAATCGGGTCAGTGGCATTTCCAGCTGGACAATGCACCAGTCCATCCTTGTTACAGACTATTTGAACAAGATTAGCGTCAACACAATTCCTCAGCCTCACTATTGTCCAGACCTTACTGTCTGTGACTTTTGGTTATTCCCTAAGCTCAGAGGCTGTCGTTATGAGACAATTGAGGAGATGAAAGAGACTGTGACGAAAGTCATTGACACGCTCACACAAGAGGACTTCTATGGGCCTTCCAGAAGTTGTTAGAACGGTACAAGTGCATTGCAGCTCGAAGAGATTACTTCGAAGGGGACTAGAGTCTCGCGTGTGTACAATCAATAAAAGTGCCCATACGAAAAAAGTCTGTAAACTTATCTAATGATCTTCGTAGATAGATAGATAGATCGATAGATAGATAAGTTAGGATAGGATAGACACAGAGTCAGCAACTCTAAGTGGCCGTTAGTTTTTGTCAGATAATCGCATAAACAAGCAACTGAATTAATTCTGTGTTTATTCTATACTAACTCTCTCTCTCTCTCTCTCTCTCTCTCTCTCTCTCTCTCTCTCTCTCTCTAGACCATATGCCTGTAGTATTCAGTCAATCTTTCATCTGTGTATCGGATGAAATGCTTTGGAGAAATCTACGAAAGAAAGTGTTGGCTTGAGACGTTTTGCACGTATTCCGATGATTCGATGGATAGTCAGAATTTGAGAAGTTGTGGAGCTATTTCTTCGAAAACCTTTCTGATTTTTCCAAAGAATTTTCTTGATTTCATATCAGATGCGTTTGAGAACCATTGCATAAACCCTGGCAGCTGTAGAAGTAAGAGTTATGTCGCTTTAGTTCTTAGTGATTCTAAGGTCGCCTTTCTTGGAGAGGGGAGGAGCAACCTTTCATCCATTTTCCTATTGTATTTAAATGATACACTGTGTTGCATAATTGAAGACCAATATTCTGTGTCGTGTTGATGTGCTTAAAGTGTGATACGGTTTGGACGTATTGTTTAAATTAAAGATATGATAATCTTTCGTCGGCTATTTTCTCAACAATAGACGCCACACTTATAGGTAAATAGCAGCAGTTTCCTGACTGAAATATTTGTTATTAGCTGTTGAATTATGAGCTTTCTCTACCCAGGATGAGGGGAGCACGCCATGGACCTACTTTTGAATTCATGTCTTGCTTCACATCCACTATGCAGCATCCCATTCAATACACTTATATGGTACGTACAATACTCTCATTTCAAAGAATCTGTTATTCAGCTGAAGCAAAATAGCTTAGTGATTATGGAAGCAGCATAATTGATTATCGCAGAGTTTGACATATACATCTCCGTAAAGTTTTTATATGAGCTTTTCTTCTTAAAAAAAGTTTTAATTTCGTTAAATTCCAACTATCCTAATTTATTTTTATCAGTTATTATGGGCTCCGGGCATTGGATTCGGTATTTTCTAACATGTTTTTCTTTTGGTATTTTTGAGAGTACAGCTAGAGATTGTTAGAAATGACAATCAAAGTGTTTAAAAGCAAATAACATAAAATAAAATGATTAATAAAATCGTAAATAAATGGCTTACCCAAGTCTTGTTATTTTTTCCTTTCTTACAGTCAGGGGATTTCTTTTAATTTAGTTTTCTACCAAATTTGAGCCAGCAAAACTAGAATACACATAATCACGAGTTTCTTACCTCCTTTTTGGTAAAGATTCGTTGAAGGATTGTAAGAAAATGTAATAAGAAAAGCTGAAGAGGAGTCATTGATTAGTTTTAACGGTATGTCAACCCATCAAGAGTTATTTAATGCCAAGAAGTTAGGGAATATCGTTCATTGAATGATTATATTTACACTTATTGTTGTTTTTGAAAAGTTTTTTCCTAAAACAGCTATATCATAAAAACTATTCCTAAAATGAATAATTTGCACAAAATTATATAGTTTTAGATATTCCAACCTAATAATAATGATGATGATAATTTATACACAAGGATTAAGAAACGATACTGACAACATGAAGACCGACAGAAAGACAATAACTAGAAAAGAAAAATGGGAAGAAAAGCAACTCTAGGTGCGTTTTATGCGGCTGATAAGCAAGATCTCACACGAAAAAAAGTTGATGAGGCTAAGAAAAGGAAACCTTAAGAAAGAAACTAAATTTCTCCTAATATGCAGTACAAAACAACGCCATGAGAACCAATCATATCAAAGCAAGAATAGATAAAACGTAACAAAATAGCAAATATAGGTTATGTAGTGATAGAGACGAAACCATCAATCACATAATAAGCGAATGCAGCAAATTAGCACAGAAGAAGTATAAGACTAGACACGACTGAGTGGGCAAGATGATTCACTGGGAGATGTGCAACAAATTTAAATTTGACCATACCAACAAATGGTATATGCAAAACCTAGCACCTGTCCAATAGAATGACACGCATAAACTCCTATGGGACTATGAAATAGAAACGGATCACCTTATCTCGGCCAGAAGACCAGACATTATAATAATCAACAAAAAAAGAGAACTTGCAAAATTAGGGACTTTGCTGTTCCGGCTGACCAGAGAGCAGAACTGAAAAAAAGAGAAAAGAAGGATAAGTACCTCGACCTTGTTAGGGAATTTAAAAAAACTGTGGAACATGAAGGTGACAATTATACCAATCGTGATTGGTACTTTTGGTACAGTCACCAAAAGACTATTAAAGGGACTAGAGGACTTGGAAATAAGAGGACGAGTGGAGACCATCCAAACTACAGCACTATTAAGAACGGCCAGAATACCGAGAAAAGTCCTGGAGGCTTGTGAAGACTTGCTCTCAAACAAACAGCAGTGAAAGATCATCAGCTAACATTGATGCGAAAAACTCTCAAGGAGTAAATAATGACAATGACTGGAGGACTTGAAAATAACGGGATGGGTGGAGACTGTCCAAACTACTACATTATTGAGAACGGCCAGAATACTGAGAAGAGTCTTGGAGACTTGAGGAGACCTGCTGTCACTCAAACTTCAAGGAAATACCGTCAGCTAACGCTGATATGAAAAACTCTGTTGAAGATTAGTTATATTCTTTTGGTAAGGTAATGTAGAAAAATATAATAATAATAATAATGGATTCGCACCTGGCGAATCCATGCGCTAGAATAGGTTAAGTTGACAAGGACACCAAGATTGTTAACTGAAAGGGTCGAATCGGTCGATCTGGGTTTTGATTGACGGGATAAAAAAACATTTTTTTTACAAATTTGAATATTAGCCGAGTGCGAATCTACGGAAAATTACGGCTAAAAGTCTAGCACAAGGCTATTAACACAATATTAGAATTTTATCGAGTGACTCACCAATCAAAGGAAAGCGGGGTGGAGCTTTTCCCCTCTCCCCAATGCGGGGCCATCGTTTTTGATTGTCTGTGCGGTTAAATATTGGCCTCGGGGTGGGGCTACTCTACCCCACCCAATGACTACGCTATGGGGCCATTGGTCCAGCGTTTCTATTGGCTGGCCAATCGGAGCCATCTATTCATGGGTCTGGACCCCAATAAAAGAAGCTCTTGAAAAGGGAATAGGCAGATCGAAGACTTAAAGCCCTTGCCAACCTCTTTGCCACCACTGACGCTTTACCCAGAATCCTCAACTTGACCGTTCCAACCAAAATTAATTTGCTCAAGATAGACTCTAGGCTAACTGTTATCGCCAGTCAACTTATCACTTCTTACTCCAAACTGAAACCCCTTCTTGTTGTACATGATTTTTAATCATTATATAAAGAATAAATGCTGTTATTTACATCTGTTGACAAGCGTTCCTGAGTTATTGAAATATTTGACCAGTTAACAGCACCGGTAAATTTGGCTGTCGTCCGACCCAGCCACAACCAAGAGAGTCCGAACAACACAACGTGGGCACGGAAATCCTGGCCAGCAGATTCACCAGAGACGTCGATCAATAAGTGGCTCGCAGCGTGACATGCACTTAGAGGGTCATATATGTTTGCACACAATGATACACTTTCAAGTAACTAATAATAATCTTTAGTAAACAATTATAGCAATCAAATAACTATTCTTAATACAAATAATTTACAATTATATGATATCAAATATTTGACCCATAGATGGGACACTAACAGAGTGGACCTGGGAGTAATGGCAATGAAGAACAACTCGACACTCCTCAGTTCTATAGAACTAGAGCCTCACAATTAGATACAGTTTATTTATATACAGAGGACACCTCTTTATGTTGGACTTAACCACAGTTGGACTTAACCATGGAAGACGGAGTCATTTCAAAAAGCGGCTGTTTATTTACATATTTTAAACAAAAAGCTGTGTTCACGGTTTAGATTCTTATGAACTCAGGTTCAATATTCTCTCACCAAAACAAACGAATCAAAAAATGTTCACTGAATTCAAGATGATTGATTTAAACTGTCCATGAATTATGCCAAATAATTCTAAGAGATACAATTTTTCATGAATTTAAATAGGTTAGTATCAAGAGGCTTGTTGCGAAATAATATTTAATTAGTCCTGAAAATTATTATGTAGCAAATTCATTTATTTTGACTATGTTTACACTTGGAGTTTTTATCTAAGTTTAAATTTAGTAAGTATGAGGTGTTATGTGAATGTCTCGTGATTGTCAGCTTATATCGAATACTTTTCATATATTTTGCTGCATTTCATGCCTGATAGCTGTTCTCTTTTATCGTTTTTTTTTTTTTTTTCTGGTGAGGGGGTCATTTAAGTAGCTAGTTGTCTTCTGACCAAATTGGTCGATATTTTATATTTATATAACTTTTTGATGAACATTTGTTGACTATGTTTTGTAAAAATTTATTTTTTCGAGATTTCATTATGTCTGTCTGTTTAATAGAAAGATCTAAATGTAATCCAAATCCAAAACCCTGAATTTTGAAGCAAGCTTAGTATTTTATAGCTTGAAGGACATTTTTCATCTATTTTATTAGCTCGTTTAATATCTTCGTAGTTCGATATCATCGTAGACTTCAGTCATTGCAGCAATCGCGTTGATATTTAGTCTTAATTGACTACCACAGTTAACAGTAAAGCTGATCAATCAAGAACTCAAATCAAGCTTTTAACAAAGAAAACTTAATTAGTTCATCAACTTAAGTCGAGCTTAGCGATTGTTACTCTTAAAAATGCTTCTCAATAAGGGCTTCAAAGACGACACCCAATGGACGATAATGAAGTCAGTGTAATCATCAACATAATTTGCCACTGATTTGTTTTTTGATTGTTCCTTTCATTAGTAGAAAATTTCTACAAATTCAGGAATTCAATCCATTTTATACGATTTGGTCTGATTAACTCCTGATTAACAACATTTTTATTTAGGGGACGCAGATTGTTATGAAGAACTAAGTTCGGACTACTATGGACAAGGAAGGAAAAAAAAAACTTTAGGGTGATCGTCTCATAAGAGAACCCAATCAACAATAATAGTTACTTTATTAAACATAGTACCCTTATTCTTGATTTGATTAGAGTTTCTTTTAACGGTTGTCGGAAAAAGGAATTTCGAATTATTTGGAATGAGGGTATAAAATTGTTTAGCGTTTTAGATTCCTTAAACTTCAAGGGAACCTCAAACCTATTTACCTCTAGTGTCTGCGTTTTCTTCCAGTCTGATGTTAATGTCGACTAAATTTGCAAGTCCACCTGTATACATCATCCGAGCTTCTTTTTTTTTTTTTTTTTGACACACCATTTAATTGATGAGCTGATTAATTTTGATTTTCGAAATGATTCCGTTTACTTTTTATTTGTTAGTATTCCTGTTATTTTTGCCGCTACTAACCCTGCTTCTGCTATTATCTTCTTTTTACAATTTCCATATCAAAATTAAATATCACGATGAAAATTGAGTGATACTTTATATAAATGATTTGTTGAGAATATTTGCATTTCCTCCAAATATATTATTTCATTGTCTCTTCTTTTGTTTCGAGTCGGTGCCCCTGAGAATCAAGTGTCAGCATTTCCTCCAAATATTATTTCATTGTCTCTTCTTTTGTTTCAAGTTGGTGCCCTGAGAGTCAAGTGTCAGAATGATTTCTAAAAAAACCTGCCATCTCATAAAAGTTCTTGCCGACTTTCAATTGTCTGAAGAGTTTTGATATTTTCTGAAAGTTTTGATTTTCCACTTTTTTACAAGGTTTTTCAAACGAAGGTCGAACTATTAATATATGAATACAATCATCGTGTTCACATGTTTTATTTACCAAAGTTTACTCATTTTTTATTTCACTCTATGGTCTACAAAAATGATTAAAATTGCCATCGCTAAAATCATCACTGCTACTAATGTTTACTTTTTCACTGGTCTATCCTGGCTTTTATAGAAGATTAAGTGACAACAAAATTCCTAAATTTTTCCCTATATTGTAGCTAATTATCATTAAGTTTTCAGACCTGTAGCAACTGACGGTTTACATTTAATATCATTATTATTATTATTATTATTGCTATTATTATTGTTGTTATTATTATTGTTGTTGTTGTTGTTCAAACGAGGAAAGGGGCATAGAACTCTTCTTATAAACCTGAGGATATAATCTCCGTCATTAACATCATTATTTATTTTCCTCTTAATCATTATTATTTTAGTGGAAGTAGTAGTAGTAGTGCTACTAGTGGTGGTTGTGTTTCATTTTCATTATCCAATTATCCTCTCCAATCTACTTATTACGATTAAGTCTGAACAATACTGTCCTTTTCACTCGCACTGAACTCCAGACCTTCCAACTTAACAACAAATGAAGTAATATTGCTATAATTATACAAGGGCGTTACCCTCAAACGAAGCCATAAACATTGCCAAATGTTTCCTAATGAAATCAAATTTCCCAACCTAAATGAACCAATAGCCTTTAAGAGCAAAGGTGATGATATTCATTGCGAACCGATGATCCTGTATGGATCATTTCTATGTGAGTGAGTAGATTTGTGTATGTATGAATATGCACTGTGCGTGTTCACGTTAGTTTGTGTGAGTCGATGAATAGTGTGTGTGTGTGTGTGTGGGTGGGTGTATCAATATGCATGTGTTTATTCACGCATCCATTTGTGCATATTGTTCTTTGGGTGTATGTGCATATATATGTGCATATATCAATGCACATGTCAAATCTCAAGTGCCTGAAAGAGTGTTTCAATGGAAACTTTGTTGAATAATTATAAAGTGAAAAGGTTTTTTTTTATTTTGTCTTTTTCGCACAATTTCACAGAAATTCTTCTGTCTACAGAGTTTATCGATGAATTTATTTGTATCATTCAATATGCATGAGCATATGTATATGAAGGTGCATCTTGGAACGTTCAACTTGATACACTCATCAGCTAAATGTTGTTTCAAAGTTTTCGCTATACATTGTTCGATCTTAATGAAGTCTCTCTTTCCCTAAGTAAAATATGTATGTTAATATTTACTGGTTAAATGATAATTACATCATCAAAATTTTTCATGAAACGCAGTGGGCAAAATTATGAGGAATATAGTGATGTATCTTATGAAGGTCCCAAAGGATAACTTTACATACTCTTAAAATAGATCAAGCCCTATAGGGAGTACTTTGAAGGATAAAGAGGCGCCATTTTTTGGGGAGACTATATTTCTTATTAACATGCTAACTAATTTCTGTCAGATATCTTATGCATATAGATAAACCAATTAAACGTATGAACATTTGCATATCTTCTCGAAATATAAAGCATAATTTAAGCTTAAAACCCCACATTAAGCATAAAACTCAAATATAATTCAGCGTGTTTAATATAAAATGACAAAATTACAAATACAGCCCGTTGCGATTCTTCTAACTTTTCCTTTTTCTCATCTTATTTTTTAAATGCATAACATTATACGAGAAAATAATATTTGTATAAGATGGAAGCTTTTTGCATCATTAGGCAATGAATTTACTGATATACCTACGTATTTTTCTATTAAGTATAACTGCTTCTCGCGTTTTTATTTTGTTTGTTTGTTTGTATGCTGTTGTTTTTTTTTTGGGGGGGGGGTTCACAGGCCTGCATTCCTGGGTATATTAGTGTATAGATATATCCGAAGGTGATTTGTTAGATGCTCCTGTTTATGAATAACTCTTAACGAAGCAATATATCTTTCTTCTCAATCACTATGCTTTTTATTGCTACACGCTGAAACTAAAATGGTAGTTTTATATTCAATTAGATTTAATGAAGGATAAACTGTCAACTTAACGTAAAATATCACAAGATACCTCTAATTTCCAATAATATAAATGTGTGTGTGTGTGTGTGTAAGAGAGAGAGAGAGAGAGAGAGAGAGAGAGAGAGATTGGTTAAGCTATCTCAAAGAAAAGAAAAAATGATTATGTGGAGGACTGTCATGTTTGGAGGTTGATATTTATTCCCAGTGAAGAATGCTAATGGACAAAATAGGTGAATAAAGGAGGTAATGTTTTTCATTGAGAACGACTTTAAGTGTATTTGTACGTCTTCATGTCTGTGTATTTATCTGTGTGTATGAATGTGTATGTATGTGCATATATGCATATATATATATATATATATATATATATATATATATATATATATATATATATGTGTGTGTGTGTGTGTGTGTGTGTGTGTGTGTGTGTGTGTGTGTGTGTGTGTGTGTGTGTGTGTGTGTGCGTGTAGTAATGTTAGACTAGGGTTTATGTTATAGTTTGTGGTGAGTATCGAAATCATTAATAACAGTCTTCGAGAATAAAAAAGTTTGTACCACGGGAATTATGACACACTCTCTCTCTCTCTCTCTCTCTCTCTCTCTCTCTCTCAATATATATATATATATATATATATATATATATATATATACATATATATGTTTATTTCAATCTATTTTTTTACCTTACTCTGTTACACTTTCTTTCTCTTATATATATATATATATATATATATATATATATATATATATATATATATATATATATATATATATATAACGTACGGGTGAGTGTGTGAAGAGAGGAAGGAGGAAAAAGATAAACATCGGAATTTTCTAGGTTTAACTAAAAAATAGATTCTGTGTGTGTCATATCATTAGAATTAGCTTTTTAAAAAATGCTTCTGATTGAATTGTAATAACTATCTTATCAACATAGATTTTATGGTAAAAATCTGTGTATGTTCATTCTTTCTAACACCAAGAATAAAATAATTCGAACAATATTTTCTTCTAACTATACAGTTCTTTTTTTTAAGGAAATATGACTAAAAAATGTTTCGATTGGCTTTCAACGATCGAATGTGTTGGAACTAATTTGCAAAGTTTCGTACGGGATATATCCCCATCAACGATGCTTCACCGTCAAATAAATCATTTTATGTTGATAGTGATCAAATCAATAAATTACGTTGTAGAATTCGGGAGACACCGAATTTTGGTTAATCATCCAATCGTTGTTGTAAATGCTTTGGATCAGTTTGATTATATTACTGATATAAATTCCATATAAATTAAGCAAAAACCCTTATTAACGTTTATGATCTGTTACAAAAATTATCTGTTTTTAAACAAATCGCGAAAAGTTTGATGAAAATAAATAATGAACAGTAGATATTAATGTTGTGCGTGCATGTGTATGCATGTGTGTAAAATAAAGTTAATTTCGAGGAAAATTTTACGATAATCAAATTTTTTAAGGAAAAAGTGTCCAGCAACTTTGTTTATATTTAGATGTATATTTACTTCATTGGGATAATAAAACAAATTTTTTCATCATCATCATCATCATCATCATCATCAATTCCTGTTGATAGCACGAATTATCTTGATTCTCTCTCGCTATCCGCCCCTATTTACCATCGCTCTTGGTATTGTATAGCACAGAAAGACAACAACGCTGATGTTTCTTTCTGTTTTCTTTTATTATCAGAAATGTACGAAAGGGTAAAGTAAGAGAAAGTTGACGACGGCTGAGCTGCATGCACACAGGGGATGACCGTACGGATCTTTTATGAACCGCTTTCCTCTTCCTCCTGCTTTCCGAGTCGAAATTTCCCTGGTTATATAATATTCCAGACACCCGCGCAAATTCTCGTGGTCACATATCCTCCAACCTGCTGCTTACACGTTGCACGTGGACACTTCTCCTTCTTGTATGCCACCCTCACAATGTACGTGATCACGCTTCCTTCTTCCATGCCACCTTCACAATTTACGTGGCATTTCCATTGGGTACACCTGCATCCTGACAATCTTTACGTACCAGGTGCATATCCTGTTATTTTCCTTCCCAATGACCGATTTCCGCAACTGCATCTATATGTCAAAGGGTATCTTCAAATCAATATCCAACTTTGGCAAATTTTCCAGACTGCACCCAGAACTGATGAATGTAAGGTTCCGATAGTCAGTCAACACTGGTATGGCCATGTGTAGGAGTCCACATGAGAATGTGGCTTATGGGTTCGTTCTTTACCAGTAGTATCCAGCAAATCTTGTTCGTCTAACTTCGATAGTTTAGGAAGTAAGTGGTCGTAGAGTTGTTGTTTTGTGGGCTGCTGCTGCTTTCAGGATGTTTTTAAATCATTGCATAGCATCCTTGAGGAATCCCAATCTATTTTTTTTTTAATCGTTTCCTTCAATTCCAAGTAAATCATACTATAATACTAACTCTGTTACGGCTTGGAATAACTTCCATTTTATCAAAGATCAGATTTCCACATCGTTGTTAACCTCTAAGTAGCAGTCAGTACCTCTTTATACGTGTATTGAGATTGTTTTCAGTTGACGAGATATTGCTACCGAGGTATGAGAACTGGTTCACTAATTTCAGCGGCAGCCATTTAATGAATGTACAATCTTGTTTAAAACACGTGAACACTGTTTTGGTAATAGTTGCCGCGTGATATCGTCTACTTTATGCTTTATTTTTAATTGAAAAACAGTTTTTCATTAGATCTATTGACGTACGTAGATCGTAATCCAGCAAGATTATGAATAGAAATGGTACTAACATATCACTTTTCAAGACTCCAAAGACAATATCAAAGAAATCGGTATAACCATCGGGTGAACGAACCATTTCCTGTTTTTGTAAAAGCACATTATAGCGGTAAGTTTCTTAAGAAAAGCCATATGCTCCACGTATTTTCTCCATCTTTTCTACGTACATAAAATCAAATACCTTGGATAAATTTACTAACAATCGCGATGCCTCGAGATTTTTTCGGTACGCTCTCCTTTGATGATTTGACGGAGAGACACAATCTGAGAAGTTGTCGATCAATTTCTTCGAAAACTGTTATAATTTTTCTTACGAATATCCTCCAGAAATTTCTCCCGACTCAATTTTGAAAACATAATACATTCATGATTTACATAAAATTTTCGAAATTGAGAAAATTCTTGGGAAAATTCAGAATGTTACTGTCCATCTTCAAATGAAATATTACCAACTTACAAATATGAAAACTCACAGATGAAGATTTGAAAATAAAAACAAAATGCCTTTTCAGAGAAATCTGAAATGATACATTTACAAAATATGTACTTTCGGGCTTCTTCGGAAAGGCATTTCTTTCTATTTTCAAATATTGGTCATATGTAGGTAATAGTTTATTTGGAGGCGTGGAGTAGCGTAATGGTTGCTAGCACAGAAAGTAGAATTGGTAAGGTGTTTCGTCCGGGGTTGTTTGCGTTCACACTTTGAGAATTCCCTTCTCCTTAGCTATGTATTCATATTGAAGTAATTAGAGTTCTTTCAACCTGTAACACGGACAGGCTAAAAAAAAGGTAGATCTGAAAGGAAAAAAAATATAGTCAGTCATCACAGCCCGTCACAAGCCTAATTTGGAGAGGTGTGGGTGTTGGGCCTCATAAAACATCAGTAATGGTTACATCGCGAACAAATTTCCATTGAAGAAATCTAATTATTCAAAAATGGAGACAAACAATACCTAATGTAACTTGTCGTAAAGAAGAGCTTGTCTCAAGGAAAAGCTTATGTAAATAGAGGTAATAATTTATTTACTAAGATATCACTTTCTAAAGTTTACCATCGTAAACAAATCATTTGCAGCCACTATTTATGCCAATGAACAATCTAATCCTCTCAACTATAAAGTATGAAAGCATAAAAACTATTAGCATTTTTCTTTGTTATCCTGTGTCAAAAGAAGAATGAAAACTTGATTTACATCACTGAAAAGTTTTAATCTACATAAATTTTACCTTGCTAAAAAAAGTTGATTTGGAGCAGAATATTGACAACAAAATGGAAAATTGCCAAAACGGTAAAGAATGTGTCCTTGGGAAGACTTTGATTAAATATCTTATATATTAGCCATTTATCTTATGTAGCATTATCTGTCTATCATTTGATGTATAACCATCTTTTCAGGGTGCTTCATCATGAAACAAATGCTCAAAGGCTCAAAAAGAATGTTTACCTGATATAATTGATACAACAAGAGAAATTTCTGAATCAGTTGCAGTTAATCCCCGAGGCACAGCTTACAGTTATATGTGCAATGAATTTCAATTAGGTGACTTAAAATATAATTTCAAACAACTTAGAAAATTTGAAGATCATATACATGCACGAACGCACACATACACTCCCATATATATATATATATATATATATATATATATATATATATATATATATATATAAACGAGGTCTTTCTGCATCATTGTCTCAAAAGCAGTTTCACATGAAAGAAGTTGCCTTACTCCGAATCAATAAAGAGAAATTTCATGGTGTGTTTCCTCAATTAACAGTTAAATGGCATTCAGCTTGTGTATTATGCTAACTTTGCATTCATCATACAGGTAGATTCTTCAAATCTCTTAAAGAGTTTCTTTTCTTTTGTTAATTTTCGCATTACCCAATTCTATTATATATATATATATATATATATATATATATATATATATGTGTGTGTGTGTGTGTGTGTGTGTGTGTGTGTGTGTGTGTGTGTGCGTGTGTGTGTGTGTGTTTAATAATGAAATGATTTTTATGATTATTTTCATTCTTTAAAAAATTTCATATTCATCACTTATACCTGATAAATACAGATTTTTCTTGAACAATTTTCATTAAATAAAACGTGAGTGTTGAACAAATCAAGTGAAGAAATCTTCACACATTTTTTTTTTATTTAATTATATGAACTTGATAAGTAGACACAGATACTGATTCCGTTCAACTCAAATGAAAATGTATAGGAAGACTAAAAAATATTGAAAATGACAAGATAATATTATAGATTCAATCTTTCAAAAATTTTACAAGAGAATAATATCAGGAAATAATTAATGAGAGTATTTGCAGGCGATAATAACAGCGATGTTCTTATCAAATCTTGTATGGGACATGAAAGACAAAACAAGAAAAAAGACAAATGTCTGTGTTTATAACTGTCACATTTGTGAGGACTGAATCTGGTGTTGAGGGACTTTTTCTTAATTTACAGAATTAATAAATATAATTATAAAATTCCGATTGAAAAAAAATACCATTGATCTCTCTAAGGCTAAATTCATCTGATTTTGGTTTCCTTTAAGACATAAATATTTATTCACTTTCAGTTTTAAGTTCATCATCATCATCATCATGTCGTGCCGCCGGCACGGATATTCCTGACCCTCTCTCGCCACTTCTCCCTATTATTCATCGCCTCTGGCAGGTCCTCAGGGTTACATCCTGTGTCCTCACATAGCTGCTGTATGTAAGTTCGAGCTGGTCGTCCTGCTTTTGCTTGGCCATATGTGGGGGTCCATAGGAGTACATCACTTATGAGCTCGTCCTTGCTTCTCCAGCAGTGTCCTGCGTGTCTGGTTCGTCTAACTTGTATAGTTTTCGTGATGGGAGGCAAGTGGCCGTATAGTTGGTGTCTCGTGGGTTGTTGTCGCCAGGACTTGTTCAATATTGCTCTCAACATTCTTGTGTAGTTGCCGTCTAGTTTCTTCTCCAGTCGTTTAGTTAGCGTCCATGTTGTGCATCCATATAGCAGTATCGATACAACCGCTGCCAGGAAAAAACTGCGTTTCATTTTATCGGTCAGGTCTGATTTCCATATGATCAAGAGCCTATCGATAGCCGTCCATTCTTTCGTCAGTCGTGTGTCAATGTCGTTTTCGGTTGATGAGACGCTACTTCCTAGGTAGGTGAATTTGTCTGCTAGTTTCAGAGAGGCTCCGTCTAGTGTGGTAATGTCGCCCGTTTGGTTGTAACACATATATTCAGTTTTGTGTGCATTGACATGGAGGCCAATGCCTGCTGCGGCTCGTTCCAAACTATGCAGTAGTGTCTCTGCTTGATTAGGCGTATTCGCCAGTAACGCCAAGTCATCAGCGTAGTCGGTGTCTGTGATTGTTTTTGCGGGGTACCTTTTGCTTCTTTTCTTTGTCAGCTCGAAGCCATTTTCTCTGATTCTTTACATTAATTCTTATTTTCATGAAATATTTGAATGAGGAAAAAGCTATGCGATAATTTGGTAACATGAGGCACATTTCGGCCACTCTAAGTGCTTCTGCTAAGGTCGTGAAGACAGTGAGATGGGGAGCTCGCCTGATACTCAACCAGTGATACTATGCAGATTTGTTTCGATGACTTGGAGCACAGCCTCAGAATCCTCGATTTTAGTCTTATCTGACTTTGTCTGATCAGTGAGCTTCTTGCAGCCAAAGCTGTATTTCTGATTACATTTCTATGATCAGTTTTACCTTCACTTTTTGCACATCAATTATTTTTGATTACATTGGCGGATTAATTGTCAAATTGATATACGTAAAGCAAAAGTTCACTAATTTGACTACGTTGCACGTTCATCTGTGCGGCTTTTAAATCACACACAGAGTGAAGTAATACACAATGTCAGCGTACCAACTACTACGATACTACCTGCTACTGCTGGTACCTATCACGGCTTTAACTGCTTCTGTCACGTGATACATGCACCACAAACTAACACGTATTAAGATACTGCAAAACTTTTGACTCACTCTAGTAACTGAAACTGTTTCTGAGTCACAGCAAGTCCAGTAGATTTACTTTTAGTCACACTATATTGAATATCACTGAAATGTTATAAGTGTTTTAAAACAAAGACAAAAAGAGTACGTAGTGCATTCATTAAGATTCCAGCCTTTTTTTTGTACAGGCATTTAAAATTGTCGTAAACTCTTGAAAATTCAATTTGTTATTGCTATACATCTTATGAGATGACTGACCAATTTCTATGATTTCAGATTCGAAACAACAGCTACACCAGCAATTGGAATACACCCTACTAAAGCCGAATTGTCACAGCTGGTGAATTTCAAAAATGCAATCTGGACGTCAGGACACTTTAGAAGAACGATATGCAATAAAATTCTGTTTCAAACTTAGAAAAATACCACAGAAACGTATGGAATCTTTCAGACTGCTTTTCGACCATCTTGCATGAATCGAGCATCAGTTTTTGAGTGGCATAAGAGATTCAAGGAAGGCAGGAAGTCTGTGAGGGATGATGAGAGGTGTGGGAGGAGCAAGGAAGTCAGAACACCAGAGTTGATTAGCCAAAGGGTTAGGTTTAGTGTTAGGGTTAGTATGTTGAGGTTTTAAGGGAGTTCAGGAGGAATTTCCATCGGAAGACGCCAGCACTCTTCAAATCGGGTCAGTGGCATTTCCACCAGGACAATGCATCAGTCCACAACTCCATCCTTGTCACTGACTATTTGACCAAGATGGGCATCAAGACAGTTCGTCACCCTCCCTATAGTCCAGACCTTTCTCCCTGTGACTTTTGGTTATTCCCTAAGCTCAGAGGCTGTTGTTATGAGACAATTGAGTAGATGAAAGAGGCTGTGACGAAAGTCATTGACAAGATCACACAAGGACTTTCCAGAAGTTGTTGGAACGGTACAACAAGTGCATTGCAGCCGGAGGAGGTTACTTCGAAGGGGACTAGAGATTCATGTGTATACTATCAATAAAAGTGCACATACAAAAAAAGTCTGGAAACTTATTTAATGATCCTCGTATAAATTTTCTATGCTTATTTCCCACTCAAGTAATATGAAAGAGATAGTAATGATCTACATCCTAACACAACAGAAAGAGAGTCCTCGTAGAATGCAACATAGTAAGCGAGCTCAAACTCCAGTCGTGGTATTACATTCATTTACGAAAGATATGGGTTCTCTTTTTACCCCAGCTTTGGGTTAAATAGTATCACTACTATAAAAAAAAAAACCCACGAAGGTTGATATGACATTAAGCAAAGAAACCGAAACCGTATCATAAAAGAGAAAATTCCTGACCAGACAGCGTTATGATATCGTTGAGATGCTACTTCCAGTATCCTTTTACGTCCATCGCCTCTTCATACGATTTCCGACTGATTCGACTGGTGATTTCTATCTAAATTTCTTTAATGAGAATTATTTATAAGTATCAATCTATTCAGTAATTTCCACATTTTTTCAGTCAAAACGCTTCAATCATTGTAACCTCCAAGTCTTCCTCAGGTGAAAAACATATGCTTCGGATTGCATCTTTTTTTCAGTACATGGGGATGTTTTTTTCGCATTCCATTTAAAGTATATCGTTGTTAGTCGGAGTCTTGTATAACATGTTCTTTTAAGTATCTCTGATTAGGTCTATGTCGTAGAGATGTGATCGAACTTTCTTTCAACAGATGATCAGATTCTAGTTGCTGGTGTTCTGAATACCAACAAGCTGGTGATAAAACTGATATCACATGGTCTCAAAAGTAAAAACAACGTGTGTATATATGTTGTATGTGTGTAACATTCAATATTTAATCAGTTCTGAGAGAGAATACGAAAAATATTTGTTGTCTAAGTTGTGCGGTCAAAGTTACTTGAATATACATTAACTCGGATCTGCGCAATAGGGGTCCCACGCTTGTAGCGCCCTCAGCTGTGTCTGTGTCATAATGGCTAAAGTGCTGGACTGTGGCCTCCAAGTAAGCGAGTTCGAACTCCAATCGCGTTATTATGTTCACTTTGAGACTAATATTCTTGAAGAAATTATGAACTCCCTTATCCCCCCCCCCACAACCAGCAATAGGTTTACATAGTATCGAGCTGTTCTTTTACAGAAATGGCTTTGCTTTAGATAACAAACAAAAGTTGATATGCCACAAAACAAAGACATAAAACAAATCTTTTGATGTCTCCGCTTTTTTCACTCTCGAGTTTTTTCTTTCATAACAAATGAATCATATCAACCTATTTCTTTTGTTCATTGTTTATTATACATGGATTTTTGATAAATTCTAGTTGTTTGCCATCTCCACATCAATTCCAAGAGACTATATTTAATTTTCTTTCTAAAACATTGTTTGAGCACTTAACCTGTCCAACTATCTACCCGTCTGCACATTACTGTGGTGTCACCTGCCACAATCGCTAAAATATTTCAATCATTCTCTGTATTTCGAATTTTATTTTATCTATCTTCTTTTATTTCTCCCTTCAATGGGGATCGTCCTGTTACATCGTATGAGTAAATTCATCCTTGTTATTTTTCCTTATGATGCATGTCTACTATTTGTGCAAGAATAAACTATATGAATTTGATGACCTGACACAGGCAGTGAACATACGAATTTTCAGATTTATGGATATTTTTCTTGAAAAGTCCAAAATTTAAAATCAGTCTAATTTCGCTTTCCTAATAATTTGTTGTAACAGATTTATGGTATTAAATAATCCAATATATATTTTGAATAGCAGATTTATTGTTGTGTGTCGAGTTTGATACGATGAAAAAAGCTCTCGCTCCAATGATTGTTTTAAACAATGACCATTGTAAAAAGATTCTCTATTGCAATCAAAACATTTTTTACTTGCAAAAACACAATGCGTCATCCGATATTTCTGTATGTTTTATTCCACCAGGAAAGAAATCGTGAAACATACATTTTTAAACCTACAACCCAGACAAACCACGTTCATCAGTCATTTAAATCAGTTGAATAGGTATGAACTGAATATAAGTAATTTTATTGTCATGATTGAATCAAATTGACCAGTTAGAAATTAGCATAGATAAAGTTTTCTTCGCTGTCATCGACGCTAGGGATTTGATATTTAATTAAGGGCTATTTTCCGTTAAGTTGACGTTGAGTAATCGATGAATATTGTGTTATAGGGAGAAGGGGGCTTGCCGAGAGATATATAATTGAATTAGAATAAAAAGACGAAAACAAATGACATTGCTCTCACTATATTGTAGATAGATTGATTGATAGAGAAAAAGAGAGAGAGAGAGAAATAAGCAAGTGACTATTTATCTACATACTTGCACAAATACATTCGCACACTCTATATATTTCTCCCTTTTTCTCATTTGGGCGTGCACACACACACACACACACACACACAGACACACACATGTATATATATATATATATATATAAGTTAGGATAATGTAAACAGAGTGTAAATACTGTGCCAGTTTCTTGCCTATGCGTTCATAAGATCAAGTCCTGATAATCGCATTAGTGAGAAACTGGAAGTCATCAACCAATGTTGACAGTGTGTCCACTCTATCCTAGCTTAGCTCGACATCTGCTCTATCACTGATATTGAGCACACTTTATCTATAAATATAGAAAATTATTAATGTATGTGTGTGTTTCATAAAGGACGTTACTGCAAGAATTAAAAAGTGGAAAGTCAATTTTTGGGTTACAGTTTTAGTCATTTTGCAACACTATTCAGAGGAACGGTATTCTCTAGTTTAAATAATTAGGCCTTGCGCAAACCTCATTCAATCACCAATTTTTTGTGTTATATCAGCTTAGTGATTTTCCAAGGGGAGATGTTGTAATTTACTAAGGGTTTTGCTTAGATGTGACACAAGGCCATATGTATGGGGCACCAAGTGAGACACACACTGACTCGTGTAGGTTTACTTGTCTAGCTTGCCAACCATTACACCACCAGAGGCGCCTTTCCAAGAACAGATGTATCTCGCGTTATAACCCTAAAAAAGGTTTGATAGACAATTGTGAAACTACCCTAGCAAACACTGCCCAACTTTCAACAAAATTGCGTCTGTGTGATGAATTTAGAATGTACAATTTCGAAAACGGTTAAGCTGTTATTTGTTTTTAATTTAACTAGCAAAGTCCTCGATCGTATTTCTGAATGTTAATTTCCTCAATCAAAAATTATTTCAGGAAGCTGTCTTTGCAGATTGGGCTGTCTAAAATTATTATTTTGGGAGTTACAAAGAACTTAAATATTTTTTAAATTCAACTTGTTAAAAAGACTTTTGTATCCTTTTAGCAGCATATATAAGATTGTTAGATATATTTTGATGATTGGTTCCCAATGCTGGTCAACTTTTTTTGAGAGCTAGGAACGATAAGGGGTTTTGAAGACAAAAGGTAAAAGATAAAAAAAGCTGGAATGGAAGAAGTTTAACGGTTTAAGATGAAGAGGAGGACAGATGTCAAGGGAAAAAGGTGCAAAACAGAATATCAAAGATAATTGATAAGGAAGTGAGAAAAGAAATATGATAATGAGATAGAAGAGAGAGAAAAGTGAGTGACAGAGAGATAGATAGAAAGAGAGAGTGAGAGTGAGAGAGAAAGAGAGAGAGAAATGTGTGTGTATGTGTATGTCGGACTTTATGTATGCTTATGTCATGTGTGTGTGTGAGTAAGAGAAAAAAATAAAGAGGACAAGAAAAATAATTTCTATTCACTGGCTTTCGTCAGGTGTCTGTCATGTTATAACCTATGAATTTTTAACTAAACCCTTTATTCAAGTCATGATGGTTGATCATTGGTATTCTACTATTCGTTTTTATAGGATATTTAGTGTCAACTAATTTATCAGAACTAAAACACATGAATTTGTGTGTGTGTATGTGTGTGTGTGTGTGTGTGTGTGTGTGTGTGTGTGTGTGTGTGTGTGTGTGTGTGTGTGTGTGTGTGTAAAATGAGATTTTTCCTTTATTAGCCAAAAGTGGATTTATTGATATATCTTCAAACGACCTCGCACTTAGCAGGTTCGACCTCCCGTCACTGTCAGACTAAAACTCTTTGAAATGGTAGGGAACCATCCCACTTCAGCTATTGGTTAAATAGCACTATTTCTATTCTTTCACAGTGACGGTTTTGACATTAAATAACACACGAAGTTTGATTCACCATTAAACATATAAAACCAAATTAGAAAATCTTGAATCATTATTTTAAACTTATCATTCCCTTTCTCTTAGATATAGATATTATATCTGATGTTTGATGATCGCTTTTTCTTCACCTTTTCTCTTTTTCTTTCTTTCTCTGCAAAGCCACTTGATTTAGATAAACGAGTGTTAAAGTTTCTTGTTTATAGTATTATTGTATTTGTGTTTATAGTATTAAAATGACAACATATTCGAGATTGAAAGGGTTTCATCTGCTCTTGTTCGAATAGCCTGTCCTTTGCTGATTCTGTCGTAGGTTGCCTGAGAGATAAGAATGCCGTTGGTAAATTTCTTCAATTAACCTTCTGTTGAACTCTAAAAGAATAACCAAAGAGAACAACGCCTATTAATAGATCGAGGGAAACTTGTTAAAAACAGAAACAATATCTTCAATGATTTATTGAATGGTGGAAATACTTTGTTTTGGAAATGTTCAAAAACAATAATATCTTCAGCTTTAAACAATCTTTTGAGAGTTTTACAACTGACGAATTGACTCTTGCATAAGTTAGCGAAGTGACCTGGAATGGGTGCCAGTAAAATTACTTAAGTGATATAAAAAGCCTCTGGTAGACATTGAAAATCGCTTCTCTTTCAATGCATAAGTCTTGACAGAAGGAACTGTTTTTGGAGATATTTTGAGGAGGTAGGGAGTTTTATCGTTAAGCTCAAATCAGTTTCTTTTTACTCAAATAAATGGCAGATTTTTCGGTTGTATATTTGCATTTCTGAATATTGGAAGTGACAAGGAGTGTTTCTATCAGAATTGTTTTTGACGTTTAGCCAACCCCTCTAAGATTAGATTTCGTTTCCAATTCCATTGAACGGCAGACCTATAAATATTCAGGTTTCAGCAATTCGGAAAAAGGTGTGACATGGAAATGAAATTAAAGCATCACAATCCATGCAAAAGATATATATATATATATATATATATATATATATATATATATCGTACTTGAAAATGGTGAATCACAGTCATCCTTACGCAAGTGAAGAAACAAAAACTAGGACAAAATTGCTCAATCAATTTGAAAGCAAGTTCACCTTTAAACTATAGTAAAAAGAATTATGGTTTGGTTATTCTAAAAGTTATTATATCATTTTCTTCCGCAATAAGTGATTTACTATTGTCCTAAACTAACTTTAACTCGATAACTATCTTTACTGAAGACATATAAGAGATCAATTATAAACTGATAGCTCATGTCATAAAGAGATATTCTAGGAGGATAGTGTTAAATAATAGATTAAGTGAATCCCTTTTTTGCTTTGTAGTGCAGTATTTAGAAAACCGTTAAAACGGCTGGAGAGATGCTGTGAGTCAACTCATTTTAATTGGCTGGTAACGACCTTTTCGGGTAACAGAATGATTCGATGTCATTGGAGGACTGAAAAGTCAGACGACCATAATCTTCGAAGCTAGAAGTTGGATTTCGACTTTAAATGAGTTAGCTGCGACTAGTCAACGTAACAGGAGCAAATTTTCCATCTATGGTTCAAGTAATTTAGACTGACGAACGGAATCCGTTATGTATATGGAGTGAATAAAGTTATGTGTCTGCACGAGAAAATAAAGGGTTTGTATTTGTTATTCCTCCTAGCAAAGAGAATAGAGCAGCCAATAAAGAAAAGTCGAACAGCGAAGCGAAAAGAAAAACTGACCCAAACCGAAGTACAAAATAACTAACAAGATGGCTATCAATAACAGTTAATAGCAGACATAATGAATTGTGTAATAAGAGCAATTCTCATTAAGCACATTAGCATTTGTATCTTGTGTCCAATAAAGTATATGAAAGATATTACTAAATAAGTTTTAGAGAATATTTCTCATTTATTGACACTGATAGTCAAACATGACAACAGTTATATATATATATATATATATATATATATATATATATATATATATATATATAATGATAATTAATAGATATATATCACATATATATATATATATATTTAATCCCTTAGGTTTCATGAAGTTTATAAAAGTTTTTTTTAAATTTATAAAACAACATTCCTTCTTAACTGCCTGATGAATGTTGTTTTATAAATTTTAAAACCTTTTATAAACTTCATGAAACCTAAGATTACAGAATATTTTCTATGAATTAAATATACATATCAAATATATATTTATTTATTATCATCCTTATAATAGCTCTATCCTAGATATTGAGCACTCTCCATATTATATTGCACTTGGTTCGACACATAACCACAAAATGATTTACTGACGACCAACACTCTCATTATATATATATATATATATATATATATATATATATATATATATATATAGTATTATTAATTTCCTAACCAACTTTGGTTTTGAAATATATATATAAAATGTTGAATGGGATGATTTTGGACATCTAGATATTCATAATTTTAATTACAGAGTTTGTAAGTAAAAATTACATAATATCCGTTTGGCTTGTATAATATTCCATGTAGAAAGATAAAAAAAATAATCCTGGAATCTTTGTTTTAGAAGAAAATAAAAAAATATGATATAAGTGTATTTCTTTATGGACAATATTGTACTCATACACTCACATGGTCACGTATAAGTGTATGCGAGATAGAGTCCCTCTCTCTCTCTCTCTCTCTCTCTCTCTCTCTCTCTCTCTCTCTCTCTCTCTCTCTCTGAGTGTGTCTTTATCAAGCTATACTTGCGAAAAGTTCAATGGGCACTCTTGCCCTTCTTCTTGGGCATAAAAAATGTTTGTATATACTAACAACCATTGGCTAAAAACAATGCATCAACGAAGATTCCAGCCTTTTTTTTTTTACAGGCATCTAAAATTGTTGTAAACTCTTGAAAATTCACTATGTTATTGCTATACATCTATTGAGATGACTGACCAATTTCTATGATTTCAGGTTCGAATGAACAGCTACAGCAGCAATTGGAATACACCCTACTAAAGCCGAATTGTCACAGCTGGTGAATTTCAAAAATGCAATCTGGACGTCAGGACACTTTAGAAGAACGATATGCAATAAGATTATGTTTTAAACTTTGGAAAAATACCACAGAAACGCATGGAATGTTTCAGACTGCTTTTGGACCATCTTGCATGAATCGAGCATCAGTTTTTGAGGGGCATAAGAGATTCAAGGAAGGCAGGGAGTCTGTGAGGGATGATGATAGGTATGGGAGGAGTAAGGAAGTCAGAACACCAGAGTTGATTGGCCAAAGGGTTAGGGTTAGGGTTACTATGTTGAGGTTTTAAGGGAGTTCAGGAAGAGATTCATAGGGAAGAGGCCAGCACTCTTCAAATCTGGTCAGTGGCATTTCCACAAGGAAAATGGACCAGTCCACAACTCCAACCTTGTCACAGACTATTTGACCAACATGGGTATCAAGATAGTTCCTCAGCCTCCCTATAGTCCAGACCTTGCTCCCTGTGACTTTTGGTTATTCCCTATGCTCACAGGCTGTCGTTATGAGACAATTGAAGAGATGAAAGAGGCTTTGACGAAGGTCATTGACACGCTCACACAAAACGACTTCCATGGGGCCTTCCAGAAGTTGTTGAAACGGTTTAACAAGTGCATTGCAGCCGGAGGAGATTATTTTGAAGGGGTCTAGTGTTTCATGTATATAATATCAATAAAAGTGCCCATACGAAAAAAGTCTGGAAACTTATTTAATGATCCTCGTACATTAACCACATATCATATATGAAGGAGGCAAAAATATCGGTTATAATTCTCATATTTTCTTCAAACTAAAGCAAATAATTTTCTTTTTCAGTTTTATTTTTCCATTACATCAAATTATAATTATATTTCAAACCGATTATAATTCCATACTTTTTACCTTAATCAAACTATATATTTAAAAAATGGTACCTAAAATGACCCATTTTTTGAGTGGTATGTCCAACTACTTCATACATTTGTGTCGTGTTAGTGTAGATTTATTTTTAAAAAAACCATAGACATCGAATCAAAATGTTTAAGAATAATTTGAAATTATGCTCATTTTAACGTCTTGAAAAAATTGAATTTATATCGAAATAAATGAAAGAATGTAAAGAGATTGTATAAAATTATTTGGGTTCCTTATTCGAACAGTACTATTATGTTCTATTTTAGTTGAAGTAGTTTTATATTCCATATCTGAGTTAAATATCTTGAGAGATACTCATTTTTTGTAATTACTGATAGAAAATTATTAATACTATCCACGTATCATAAAAACATAATTGCATATCGTGTTTATTTCTTTATTAAATAAGGTTTAATTAAATATAATGGATAAAAATAAGTAAAATATTGTTGAAACATCAGACATTTGCCTAAAAGCTGGAAAATACTTATAGAAAGAAAAGTTCTTGTTTGCTGTCAACAACTCTGAGGCCAAATGGCTAAGATTAAAATAAATCTATTTCTTACTTGAAAATTGTACATTAATTCACAAGAATTACAATAATTATTTCTCTCTAATAGATTCTGTGGTTATATCTAATGAAAAATTATGTCTAATTATAAGTCTCCAGACTTTTTCGTTGGAAGAAAATTGTTACTTTATTTCTAGATTCCTTTATTTAACAGTCAAAGAAAATCTTTGCTTTGTTTATAAAAGACAACCAAAAGTTGTTGTTTTTTTTTTTATCAACGAAAATTTTTTACCAAGTGTTAGGACAAAACTTTTATCAATTTTCAACAATATTTTGTTATCAAACAATTAATTAGCTCAATGGGATTAGAGGTATAAATAATGAAAGATATATCTTTCTTTGGTAAAAAGATTGTCATTATATTCATTGAAGGTAGACATATTTTATATTATCAGCCACAACAGGAAATGACGTCATAATACTTCGACTAATTTATTTATCTTGTTAAAAAACTGTCTGTATCAGCTTGATTCAATCGATTCTCGAAATACTCAGCATCTTCTGGTGTAACTAGATATGAAGAATACTTTCTTCTTTATACGTCGAAATCACCTGTTTTAGGTAACAAATGATCTTAACGATATATACTTTTGGCCCAGCTTTCTTCAAGTTCTGATTCGGCGTCCAACAAGGAGAGATCCGTTTGAGGCGCTTCTCTCGGCGTTGATGATATTGCACATGACATTACTGCTCCATCGAAAATACGATACCAGGATGACGTGATAATAACAGGTTTGGATGATATTCTCCACTGCCACCATCTCCAATCAATTGTGACTGCATTTTCGTTAAGGGAACTTGAAATCAATTCGTGCAAATCAGAAATTATAAATATCAATCATGTTATGAATTATTTTGTTGACATCAGAAATATTGAACTTACACTGGGCTGTACATGTAAACTTACGAAAATGTCGACATTGTCAGATCAGTAATTCTTTTTCCTGCAATTGGAAATCCTTGGGATCATATTGTGACTAACTGACGCGCGTCCGGACTTATTTCTCTTGAGGAACTGCTTCAACATGCTAAAACACTTGTAGACCTTTACTGTGCTCCCTGCTATTATCAGACGTTCTGGATAATTGAAATTGAGGAAACCATCCGGTGAAGCTGAGAAGACATATGCAATATTCACTTTGATGACACCGAATATTAACAAGTCAATTAGATTTGTTGGTCTTCGTCAACAGTCTACAGTCTCTGTCCACTTTGTGCACTTGTTGTGCCTCGATCAATGAGGTTTTCTGCAAACCTAATGAACCTATCTTGTTCGGGACATACAAAATTTCCTACGAGACATGCACAATACATTGCCTTCACGCAGCGGATGACGCCACAGTTCAACAAAAGATCGACGCCATCCTAAACAAGAAAAGTTTGTATCTTTAAAGTTTGCTTGAGCAACACAGGCTCAAACTCATACGAGAGACAAAATACCGTTGCGATTCTTCAGAGAGTTAATTCGGATTGCAGCTACAGTGTTTTCAGATGAGCACTGAATATTTCCTTCGGCATTCCTCCCTCAACGATAACATCAAGTGCAGTCTTAACGCATCTAATTTTCCAACGCAATTGGAGCCATTGTGATTGGATAACAGAATGGATGACGTAACGGTTTGTCCATTCCAACATGACAAGTTTCTTATATGTAATGTTTCATGCAGCTCTGCCCTCTCAGTGAGTAAACATAATTAAATTAGCGATAATTCCAGAAATCGTCGCCAAAGCCAGTTTGAACATGGTAAATTGACTTACTGCTTTCCATGATTTTTCCTTTTGCTCCAACGCTAAAACGTGCGATGTCCTGTATCGTTGAACAATCTATTTACTTTACAAAGTAGATTCAAAATCTCCTGACCTACAAATGAACTACGATAAAAACGCTTTTTAATCAAATATAAAAAGTAAAAACAGAAATAAAAATAGAATAGAAAATTAAATAAAAAAATAAAAAATTGAAATTAAAAACTATCTATCGATTTATTGATCAAAACTTAGTTTTTCGAGATCGATAAAATCTTCAAATGATTAAAGTATTACATTTTCAAAGGAACTGGAGCTAAAAATATCCAGACGATTTGTTATAAACTTAAACACCAAATTGATTCCACAGGTTTTTATCACTTGAGTGGTGTAGAATTAAAATGTGATTACATGATTTTTATCTAAAACGAATAATTTTATTAACTATTAATCAATTATTTTCACAAAGTTAAATGGCTGCGATGCAATAGGAACACTTTAATTAAACAGTCATTTCTTTATACACAATTAAAAGGTCAAAGAGTTCGATTTCTAACAAACCGAGTTAACATAAGTCATTTGTTGTCACACAGTTTAAATGTAAAAAAACTACTACTTGACCCAAAGATAAGACGCTATCAAATTCTACCATTCTGGGCAAGGGTGGAGCTGATAGTGATGGCAATGAAGGAGTGCTCTGCAATCCCCAAAGCACCAGCATTACTGAAGCCTCTCCATCAAATTGTTAAGTATCATATCCAGAACATTTCTCGGGGGAGTCTTATCTCTCTGCAGAGAGTATTCTACAGCCTCAGGCAACTGGGCTGATGATGATTTGAGTTTTTTTTTTTTTAAATGAGTTCTATTTTGGTTTTAGTAATTTTAGTAATTTTTATAATTTTTTCTGATGCAGATATTTCAAAATTCCCTGGACATAGTGTATTTCAGGCATGTGGGTCTTTGGTTTGCTGTTTGTGAATTCTCCCACGGTTAAGTAGTTTTCCTGTTTCGCTAACATAAAATTCTACTCAGAAGACCAGGTTTGGGGGTTTGCATGTGATGCTAGCGTTGGAATTTGATGTTTTTCCCCGTTTTTCAGCCGACGTGCTCGATTTTTAGACTTTTTTGTAGACATATATCAACCTTTGGTGAGTCGCATTTTTATGTTTGGGGCTTGACGTCAAATTCTTAGATTGTCTGGAGGGATTTTATTTATTCTATTGATTTTCTAAAATTCGAAAGAATCTTTAGGAAGTAATAAGTAAATCAAACAACCAATTACGAATACACCCAGTTCGTCTTTAAAATCTTTCTGTGCCAATTTTCTGCATTCCCTAATTATGTGATTGATCGTTTCATCTCTATCATCACATGACCTACATTTGCTGTCTTGTTGCGTCTTATTTATTCTTGCTTTGATATAATTGGTCCTTATGGCGTTGTTTGTGCTGTTATTAGAAGAGATTCAGTTTCTATCTTAAAGTTTCTCTTTCTTTTTTTTCTTTTTTTTTTTTTTGCCACGTCCAAAATATTTCGCGTGAAATGTCACTTGTTAGTCGTTTGAAGTGTCCATCGAGTTGATTTTCTCCCCATTTTTGTTTTCAAGTTATTTTCTTTTTATTGATGCTTATATTATCAGTATTGTCTCTGTAATCAGTCTTCCTCTACGCTTTTCTATGTTGTCGTCGAGTCATTGTATCGATGCATCGACGCTATCTTCAATGCTCGCAAGTCTTCTTACTCTTTTTTTTCTTGACACATATAGTCTGTTAACGTCATCTTTGGGATGTATCGTCATCAGTTTTCTTGTTATCTGGTCCATTTGTTTAAGTTCTTCCCTCGTCCACTTCAAGAATGGCCCCGAGTATCTTACAAGGAGGACAGCCAAGGTTTTTATTCCTTTTATAAAGTTTCTGCTATATGATTTTGTTTCTAGAAGCTTTCTTGTACTCCTAGATATCCTTTTTTAGTTTTTTTCTTTCAACTCCAATTGTTTGATGATGTCCGCTTCCATATTCCCGAGTATTTGTCAGTTTCTTTTTCTTCGAGCGTTCTGATTTTTCTTCATTTGGTTGTTCCATTCCTGTTGTCCTGTATTGTTTGCCGCTTTTCATTATTGACATGGCGTATTTTCCTATGTATGATTCCATCCCTATATCTTGGCTGCATATTCTCACTGTCTGTTTTAGGGATTCAAAATCTTTTTCGTTTTTGGCAAATAGTTTGATACTGTCCATGTACATTAGGTGATTGATCTTTGCTTGCGATTTACTGAATTTATGTCTGCATGTACATTTCCTGCGTATGTGATTGAGTGGCATCATCGCTGTTACAAACAATAATGATAATAGCGCATCTCCTAGGAATATCATTCTCTCGATCTTTATCTCAGCCAAACTTTTTCCTCCTACAGTCAATTCCTTATACCAGGTTTCCATGGTTTTCATGAAAGACTTTATGAATTCGTTAGATATCTTGAATATTTTGAGACAGTGTATTAGCCAGCTTTGGGGAGGCATGTCGTAAAACTTATCGTGAATTTGCGCTGTAGTTAGATTTTTCAGTCTCGTTTTATTCTCATTGAAGATGTATTGATCAATATATAGTAGCGGCATAATCCTTTATGTTCCTCGCAGGACAGTCTCAGCTTATCAACGGGTTGTAAATCTACTTCCTAATTTGTGACGTTTGTAATGTTCATATCATCGGTGGGCACGTTATAGGTCTATAGTTGATTGGGGCGGTTCCTTTTGAGGGGTCTTTTTGTATGAGAGTGGTCTTTCCTTTGGTCATCCATTTGGATATCAGTTTCTTTGAGGCATCTGTTCATTTTGATTGCCAGTCTGTCGTGGATTTTTTAAACCAGAATACGTGTATGCCATGGAGGGTTTGTATTTTCCAGTTTCTTATTTTTATGAGTGTTGCTTTGAGTGAATCGAGGTGTATTTCCACCTAAGACCCTTCTTCGAATATTTACAACTCTTTTTTTATGTGGCTTATAAATTCAACTTTTTCATTATGATCTCTCCGTTCCCATATCTTTTTGCTTCCCACGCATCTGATTGTTGATACGTTATCGCCCATTCCCTACCTGCCAGTCGAAATTTCTTTCGTTGTTTTAGAATGTCCTGTTTTGTCTTTATTGTTTGGTCCTGTCTCGGTATCTTTTTCCTCTTCCTTCTTTACCTTCTGATTTATGGATAAACATGTACAAAAGCACAAACGCACACGCAAGAGCCACAACAATAACTGGGTTTACGCTACACGATGAGAAAATTCCCAATGATTATTAATTAATCCTATTTACCAACCCCTCCACTCGGGCAGGATATGACACTAGGTCAATTTTCTAAGCGAAGTTTAACAGGTTTGAATTCAGAGTTTTTCTTCCCCTAGACTAGTTGCTTTACCAAGGCTGAAGAACCCAGTCTGTCCTACTATTTACCCATAGCTGGAGGGAGAATAATTGGATTCATACCTTTCCCAAGGGTATTAGTGCTATGTGAAATGCAATCAGTCACGTCCAGGATTTGAACTCGTGTCGCCGTGTCCATATCCTACGACGATAACCATTACACCACTGAAAGACCATTAATTAATAATAACGTTTAAAAATTTAATAATCGACATTATCTTTATTATTAGTGAAAAGATCTGAAAAACACTCCATTTCAACGAATTTTTTTTCTGACCGTTTTTTTCTCCCTAGGATGACTTTAACCACAGCCATTCCTCATTAATTACTGAAGAATGTATAGTGGATTCCAGTTTGAAGAATTTCAAATTGTATTTCGACAACATTCATTACTTTATCATTTTATTATCTTACATTATCTGTGGACAGAAGATAATTTCATTTAGTAAGAGTGTGTGTGAGTGTATTATGGTTTGTGTGTGAAAAGAATCCATGCTGATTCTGTGCCTATCTGGCCACCTCTGAAAATAACCCTTATACACCGGGATTTCATGTTGAATTTTTAGCTAGCCACATTTTTGGTCGAAGAGCCTTTTGCTATTGTGTAGAAACGATAATTCTGTTCTTTAACTCACACAAAAAAATGAAAAATCTCATTTCCTCTGCATGACACAGTACGTTTTAAACATTGTCAGTAGATTTCACAAATATGGGGTAATACCGTCAACCGTGATAATTTTGATCACGATAGTCGTGATATGAAATTTTCATACCGTTGCATTACTAATATATATATATATATATATAACTGAGTTTGAGTCTCCATCAAATTGCACTATATATATATATATATATATATACGAAGATGGTTGATAGATTCTTAGCCTAAAGTAAAAGATCAAGTTTAAAATGTTCCCGATTAAATTTGCATAGAGTTCACGTCTTTAAAAATATGAAGAAAACGTTTTTAAAAAATGTTCAAAATTGAGTGTCACCAATAGTTTTAAAAAAAAAAGGATAATATTCCTTCCTATGTCCAATTCTAAAGAATTTATAGCAAGGATATCATTATTAATTTTCGCTTCAATTTTGCTGCGGATTAAGGGATTAGCCCTTGTTGATATCGACATAGCGGATGACGTTGACGTCCATTATCTCAACAAATGCAGATTTCCCCGAACAGAAAACTGAAGCAGTTACGAACTTGAATTTATTTTAAATAGTTTTTCAAATTGTTTTACAGTTTGTCCCTGTGTCTTTGGATAGGAATTTATCAATCACTCCTTCATGAACAAGATAATGTTGGAAAATTCTCGGCCCAACCAAGAAATGAATTAAGTCTACTTTTACATATATTTACTGAATATTTCAGAGCTTTTAAGAAAACTGACAAACGATGTCAGTTGTGTTTAACTGCGGAATTAATATGTAGAATAACAAGTACATTCCATGACTCTAGTAACGACTAATTAGAACTTTTCCACGCCCACACACACACACACACACACACACACATATATATGTATATATAATTATTTGTGTGCGTAATTTATTATTATTATTATTATTATTATTATTATTATTATTATTATTATTATTATTAACGCAGATATTTGTACATTAGTGATCAAATTTTGTTCAGTAATGCCTTCAAGCAACTCATCATCGAATATCAGCTGCTTAGACAAATCTAAGTTTGATGTTATCGAAACAGCGGCCATTTAGCTAGTGTTGAATTCATCGGCTGAACCATATTCGTAATATAATTGTATTTTCCTTTCATGTGTTAACTTGTGTTCTAGTAAATCAATATCGAAGACGATCAAAATTCACAGCTTGTATAAAGAGAATGTATCCTGCAGTTGGATTTTCTCCCAGAAGATCAGAAGATATTAATCACAGCCACAATACAATCACATTTTATATACGAGAACGGAAAATAGTTGCTGGTTGCACTAAAATGTCAGTTAACTGACAAAATCTAGTCTCTAACTCTTCCTAACTTCAACAAGAATCATTTATTCAATACTTTAGCTGTTTTCAAGATGTCAAGAAAAATGTTACCCCAACCATAAAATGAATTGCATTTTGTTGCTTAACTCATTCAACTTATGGAAAGTTTGGTGTAAAATAACATTTAAAAAATGTCTGACAGAAAAGTTGCTGCATGACCAGACTTTAATCAGTAGTTTAAAATTATAAAATATATTTAATTCCAAATATATCCGGACGCGACAGAATAATTTCCGAATTGCTCTAAGCACAGGAGGAACCTAATTCCTCTCCTCCTCCTCTCTCTCTCTCTCTCTCTCTCTCTCTCTCTATATATATATATATATATATATATATATATGATCTATCAATCTCTCTCTCTCTATCACTCACTCTCTCTCTCTCTCTCTCTCTCTCTCTCTGTATATATATATATATATGTTATTAATTTCTCTTAGCTGAAAACTCTATGACTATTAAAAGGAAGAAAAACATAAGTGATGGACTATAAATGTGTGTGTGTGTGTGTGTGTGTGTGTGTGTGTGTGTGTGTGTGTGTGTGTGTGTGTGAAAAGATTTCCTTAATGACGCATATTTCGATCAAAAACTATTTTTCAATAGAAAATAAAAATAATTTTCGATTATTCTATGTTAAAACTTTTATTTAATCTCTTGACTTTTTATTCATTTAAATATGAAATCGACAAATTTTCAGGTTAATCTATTTGCTTTTTAGCAAAAATGGAAGAACACCTGAAATCAAATTTCACCTTACGCACCTGCTGAACTTGTTTATACGTTTTCAATGTGGACTTAAAAATAAACAAAATATCATATATAATTTTCAATACTCCTCCATTAAGGAGATTGAATGGTGAACTCGAATTGTTATTCGAAATTGTTGTCAAACATTAAGTTAATTTGTCATGGCAAAGATGTATGGAAAGTGCACTGATCCAGTAAATTACTACAATCATTTTACAGCCAGGTTTTTACAATATACCCTCTATTCTCACCAAATTCATACTTTAAGATATGTGGTACACTAAATATTCATACATATATACAATATCTCAAGTATAAAAAAAGATTATAAAAAACAAGCTAAAAATTCACAACACAAAGTTTCACGATGTTTATCCCCATGTGAACTACTATTCAACACGTGTTGAATACACGTGTTGAATATATATGTATATAACTGTGTGTATTTGCGCGCGCCCGCTCGTGTGTGTGTGTTATATTAATTCTTGATGATATTTATCCATGTTGTCTGCTTAGCTATTGAATATGAAACAGATGCCGAATATTTAAAAAGCTTTCTGTGCACTAACAACCCCCGTTAATTGTTGCCGGGATGCCTTTGTGAATTTTCTTAAGTCAACGTTCAGTCAAATTATACAAACAGATGTGCATTACCAACTGCTTCGAGCATACAATAGCAAACGAAACACACCGTTGTTCATTATCAATCGAAAGAATTTAAAACTATTCTTTTTCACTTAAAAATATTCCTTACTGTAAGTATTGATGAATATGTGTAATGTGCATTGCTTCCAATACTCATAAATATAGACATGTGTCTGCATAGAATACAAATAATTAAGATATTCTTTTAGTCTAATCATCGATGTATGCAAACTCTACCTGCGTTTTAAGACATCACAAAGATTTATTTATGTCAATCGATTACTGAAAATGTTTTATAGCAGCAAATCAAAGAATTCGATTTGATTTAATCATATTTCTTGTTGTTTGGAGTTTTTTTTAACAAAAATTTTAAGAAAACTTTGAAGAGAAACATTTCAAAGAAGATTGCATCTGTTCATTTCACAGATTTTGTGAATAAAAAATGCTAATATCTCCTCGTTGTTTTTTATTTCATGTTTTAACTTGATTCAATATTTTTGGATATTAGACTGTGAAGCACTACATCTACTTGGCGGGAAATGGTAATTATTATTTATGTCTCCATGATAAATTCTAAAACATTGATAAATGCAGTCGACAGTAGTAAAATCTTTGATTTACAAAAAACTGATTCAACTCTTCTTTTCATTGTAACTTAAGACATTGCTCGTTAAAAAAAGAAAAGTTAATGAGTTATGAGCGTCGATTAAAATATTTAAACAAGTATAAACTGATATTTTTTTTGTGAATCAGAAAAATTATAACGTTTCGTTTGATAATGAATTTTTCCTTCCAAAATTTTTCTTATTTACTTTTAACCCTTTTCAGTCTGAATTTCTCTTTTTCATTAGAAAAATTTGATATCGGAAGGAAAGATCTCAATGCACTCTGGGTTTTACGGTTATCATCGGAATAAATAAACATGGTGATCCAAGTTTAAATCTTCGGTGATGTTGTTTATATTTCACATTGCGTCGATATCCATGAGAAAGGAATAAATTCAACTCTTCTTCCTCCAACTACGGATAAACAGTAGGGAAGACTGGGCTCTTTAACCTTGATATGACAACCGATGTAGTAAAAGGAAAACTCTAAATTCAAACCTGTTAAACTCAGCTTAAAAACTAATATTATGTCTCATCCAGCACGTTGTGGAAGGGTTGGGTAAATTTTTTAAAGCAGCATAATAAAAAAGACATGATGTTTTTTAGTTTATTTTGTAGTTACACATCTGAAAAGTTAGGCTGTAACATATTGGCCCTCGACCGAGCTGTCAATTAAGAGATGCACCTGTGTAAATAACAGGTGCATCCGGTCGAAGACATTAGGGTATCACCTTGACCTGTGGACGTGTTAAATTCGGTGCTATTGCGACGCCCACAGGAAGCAGGTGTACGTAACACAATTATATAACCTGATGCCACCGACAGTTTGAGTTAATTGAAGTCAGTTAGTTGGAGTCCGAGTTGCAGTTCGAGGCAGTGAGAACTATCTCCACACAGAGGGCTTGCAGCCCTCAGTGACCCCCGATTGAGCAGCCCAGCAGAATGAGAAAGAAGTGCTGCTATAGTCAGAGGAACTTGAGGTCAATATGTTGCAGTCTGTTCCGTCTCCAACTCACTTCTCACACATAACCAATATCAACCCTTTCGCAACCCTTTTGAGAATAAAGTGTGAGAGGTATATTTTTCAAAAGAAGTGTGTTCGTTTGTCATTATTGTTGATTATGTTTCCGCATATATAAGTATACGCTATTGTATCACGGCTATACAACAAGGTAACATGGAATGGTAACAAAATGTATCAAAACAGTCTAAATTGGTCGAATGCAGAATGTTTTGTAATTCGCTTAAGATATGATTTAAGAGGATTAAAGAGTTTTACTTTATGGCTTCAATTCATTAAAGTTAAACATTTACATTTTTCTTTATTTCTTTTTTAAGAAATTCTTTTTCGTCACCTTAAATTACTGACACAATTTATTTGCATAAATTCAATGAAAACAAGGAGTTGTTTTTCTCTAAACAATTTGGATGAGTAGCCACTCCAGTCTTTTTTTACTGTATTTTACACTTCTGTACTTTTCTATGGATTTAAACAAAATTATTTTCTTTTCTTTCAGTAAAGAAGACTTAGCAATACTAAACGTAGTAGTTTACTGATAAATTGAATTGATATTAATCGAATACAACATATACTTGAGGAAGGCTAAACAGAAAACTAACCAAAACGTAATAACAACAACAAAAATATTCTGAAATGACGAACGAATCACAAAACTTAATACAATAATCGATTTATTCTTGAAAATTAAAAGACAACGCATTACAAATAAGTGATAACAATTGTTTTCATATTCATCATGACTTAAATTTTAGTGAAAGAATGAATGACTGCAGAAATTAAAATTTCTCCAAGCCAAATGAAATTCCTTAATTTTTCGTGGAAAATTGTGGGGAATTAAAAAATTATTTTCTTCTTTATGCTGACTTCCCATTTAGGGATACAACGTTTAAGAAACACAAAAATAGAAAAATATCGAAAATGTGTTATTTGTTTTGGAAAATGTTTGCTCGCTATCGAGAAACAATTTGGATAAAAACGGTTTGTTTTGTTAATAGCAATGGATTTTAAACAAACATCAGCCGTATTTTAATATATAGCATGATGAATAGAGAGGAGAAATAATTGGATAGAATTTTAGCTCGCAAAGAAGAGAGAAAAAGACAATGGAGGAAGTAGAGTAGAAAATGGGCAAGATAGATAGAGGAAAACGGCATAAAATGCCAATACCTTCTAGATTCTTAACTATAATAACAGCTGTGATGAAATCACTACATTGTCAAGTTTGAATTCATTTGGTTAACGTAATTACTTTGTGATAAGATTGTAAATTGAAACAAATTCTCTACAAGTTGATGCTAGATGTAACAAAGACATATGTTTCTAATGATCTAGCCCGAATTAAATGAAACACAGTGGTTTCCTTTCCGTCATTGGCGAATTGTATGATCACCCGGTTTTTAGTTGCAAATTTCTTTTATTTAGTTGCAATATGACTTATTCCACCTTCAGATTAAAGAACAATTTTGTTATTTAAAAATTTGACAATTGTTGGAGTACGAAACATTGTGAGGTATTTGTGAGGTTACATTTCTTGAATTTTAATAGTTAGTAAAAAAAATGTAAAGTTGGCGACTGTAGTCGAGTGTGACCCGAAGGCTCCCTTTTCAATAGCTTACAACACCGAGGTGTAGGGGAGGGCGCTACTCATTTCCCTGGATTGCTCCACTTTACCCTTGATCCTTACCTTATTACGCTGAGTGTTAAGCAAGGCGTCATCAAGTAACATTTTTTGAGTCTTTGGTGAGATTGAACCGCGGTCTCCCGGACCATTGGCGAACACACTACTCATTAGGCCAATGGCCCGATTTTTGTAAATGCAAAATTTCCTCTAATATCGATATTTTTTAAAATCTTTAGAATGACATGCTCTTAACTGAAGTGTTTAGTCTTGATTAACACGTGACAATATACAATAATCAAAAACCGCTGATCCCAAAGAAGAAAGAAACAGATTTTCTGTCGGCTTAGAAAAATATTTTGAAATTTATAGGCCTCTTCGACAACGAATGCAAATATGCCATCTGATTCGAAGGGAAAATCGATAAATGTTGCTAAAATCAATGATGGTTGACTTAGTTTTTTTTCATTTGTTCAAAGGAAAAGTTCTGTTTCTCAACTTTTCTAAATATGAGTAGAGCAGCTGAGTTGTTACGTCAGTTTTCAATGAATAAGTAAAATATATGGAAAAAGGATGTAAGTAAAATTCGATAATTTCTATGCTTAGTATAAATCAGCATATTGATGTCCTAACAATGGCTTGTGAGACAAGTTTTATAAACATCCTTACCCTTACGAAACATACAATACCTGGTAAAGAAATGAGAACTTAATTTTGATAGAGTAAATGAAAAAAAAAATTCTTCGTTTATCAGTTGATTACAGAAACTATTATAAAATTCTTTTTTTTTTCCTGACAAGTTAATTCGAATAACTAACGAAAAAGAACTGATATCTAAATAATATCAGATATTATAGAAAATTTTCACACTGCCAAAGCAATTTTAATGCATTCATATATTTATTCTAAGAAGCCGACGACATGTCCTATGGATAGAGATAACTAACAGTATGGATAAATCATTCTGTATTAAAAATGTGGACTGTTTTCCCAAGTCTATAGAGGGTGGGGACATATACTGTACTATAAGCAGTAATAGGTTTATTATTACATACTAGCAGGACTTGTGTGTCCTTGTTCTAGAGTTTTTTTATTCTTACACTTGGCAATGAATGGTTAAATCGCGTGTTATGTGTGAAAACCCTCTAAATGAAAGAAACCAACTAACAAGAATGAAACATGGCGTCAGAAATGGCAAGAACAAACTGAGGTTCTTAAGAAAAAGAAAAAGTGAAATGAAATCTTCAATCGCCAAAAGAAATCGACTTTTTATTCCCTTCAAATGGTCAACTTGGTGCCAAAAATTCGAAAGATTTTTAATTGCGTCTAAGTTGTATTTGGAAACTAGGAAAATTCAAATAAGTACCCTAATGAGTTGTATGAGCAAAGAAGCAGAACATATCTTTTTTAAAAAGTTACATTTTCTGAAGAAGGCGAAAATGACTCCGAACTTGTAATGATAAAATTCCAAGTTCGTTTCATGCTTAAGAATAACACACACAAAAAGGCCATTTCTCTTGAGAGCTCAACACCTCGGAGAATGTGTCACAACATTTGTGAGAGCATTATATAAACTTGCAGATCCTTGTAACTTCGCTAACAAGAATAAAGAAATAAAGAACAGATTCATTATTAGACTGCTGGACAAAGGATTATCGGGAAGCCTTGAGCTTAAGCCAGATTTGAAATTCGACAAGGCTTTAGAAATGGCGAAAGTTTATGAACAAATAAAAACTTAAATGGTGAAAAGGCAGACAAAAAACGTTGACGAGGTCCGATCGAAAAGGGAAATTTTCAATAATACTCTTCGATCAAAACCAGAAAAATATCTAGAAAAAATGCTGGAGATGCGACCGGCTTCAAGATAGGGTCCAGTGTTCAGCAAAAAGACAAAATTGTAAAACATGCAACCGTCTCAATCTCTTCGCTGTATCTTGCAGGATGAAAAGAAGCAACGTCCAGGAAATAAAACGCAACAATATTAGGTATATTTTTCGGCTCACTCACAGAGGAAAATAAAACGATCGTCTGATGGTTTGCAGATTTGACGGGTATAAAAATACCAAAAACTATTAATTAGTTTATGGATAAAAGTACCTTTTTCAACCAGGAAAATTAAAAGAAAGAGAGAGAGAGAGAGAGAGGGGGAGGGAGAGAGAGAGAGAGAGAGAAGGACGGGAACTCACAAGGGACAATGAAGACGTTCTAAAGATTTAATTAATAAATGAATAAATAAATAAAATTGAATGATAAAGAAAAGAGAAACAAACAACTGATGTTCTGAGGAAAAGAGAAGTCAGCAATAATAGGTGCATTACTGATCCTTTTTTATATCCGAGTATCACGAGTTATGTGTCCTTGTTTTATCATTGTTTATTCTAACACTTAGTAATAAACTGAACTGACGTCTTCCCGTGTTAAAATTAAAACTCCCTAAATGAATGAAGCCAACAAAAATGATAAAACATACATACGCACACACACACGCACACACACACACGCACACACACACACACACACACTTAAAATAGTTGATGCAAGAAAATTGTAAAATATGACAAATCTCATTTACAAATTTCAATAGGTTATAATTCTCTGATCAAGCTCACAACTCACTGACAGTGCTGAAAATTCAAATTTCTGTCCAAATGTAGCGTAGTCACCCACAACCGTTATGTTGGCGATGGCTAATCTTCGGATGAGGAAGGGGTAGCACAAAAAATATAATTCGTCTCAAGCGTTGAGATTTCTGTTGCTTTATGCTGAGGACGTGAACGTATAATGAAAGGTATTACGGACACAACTTGCTTACTCGTTCTAGAAAGAACCATATGTTCTTTGAATCGTTCCTCATTTTCCGTTCACGCATGAATTTTTTTCCAAGCACTTCAGCCACCAAAAAGGAACGAATCGTGAAATCCTTTTAAAGGGATTCCCAAAACTTCTGCTCTCCATTTTCGCTAGACGGAAACGGAATCGTCTGTCGAACACACGCTACTACATGATCGGGTCTGATGACCTTGCCAAGTATGGGAAAACTGCTGTTTTCAGATAGGGGTGCTAGATTAAATAGGTTTTATTATATACACATTGCCCACTGGGTGAGGTGTTGAACTTGCTTAAATCGTCTCCTAGCCTCTGTTTTTTTTTCTTTTGTTTGTTTTCAGTTTATTTTTGTTTTTGTTTTTGTTTTTTTTTATACTTGTCTATTCGATTTCCATTATCTTTTCGCTTACAATATACCACAAATAGAAATTAGACAAACATTTTACAGAA
Source organism: Sepioteuthis lessoniana (assembly GCA_963585895.1). Lineage (NCBI taxonomy): Eukaryota > Metazoa > Mollusca > Cephalopoda > Myopsida > Loliginidae > Sepioteuthis > Sepioteuthis lessoniana. The sequence goes on along the minus strand of OY757907.1, from coordinate 2,386,875 downwards.
ATATCAACACATACAATTTAACAGTGGCTTCATAAAATTCAACTGTCTCATAATATAAGAGAGGTTTTTGCAGAAGACAAATGGAAGGTTCATATTATTCAAAGCGGCACTGAAAGTTATGCACGGGATCTTCTTGAATTTTCTTAGTGTTTTTATCCGAGGTGTATATACGAGACGGGCTGCAAACAATCAGAAGTATTCATATCTTTTTATGTAAATGGATAACATACTGGTAAAGAAATGGACCAAACATGTCACTTTCACGGGCGGGCGTAAGTTGGAAAATCTTGATAATTTTCTCAAAATGATGGATTTGATGAGTGATGAGGAAATTTTTTCCCGAAATCTATTAATCGAACGATTGTTATGAAAAGTAGCAGATTTTTTATAACATTTGACTCGAGGGGTTAACGAAGATTCTACTGGGATCAAAAGGCAAACATTTAACACAAGGGATTAGCGAAGGTTTCAGAGGGATCAAAAGGCAAACATTTGACACAAGGGATTAGCGAAGGTTTCAGAAGGATCAAAAGGCAAACATTTGACACAAGGGATTAGTGAAGGTTTCAGAAGGATCAAAAGGCTAACATTTGACACAAGGGATTAGCGAAGGTTTCAGAAGGATCAAAAGGCTAACATTTAACACAAGGGATTAGCGAAGGTTTCAGAGGGATCAAAGGGCAAACATTTGACACAAGAGATTGACGAAGGTTTTGGAGGGATCAAAAGGCAAAGAAAAATGTCCAAAATCCTTTTTTTAAAACAAGGATAGATTTTGTAAAGGCTTCTGTTAGTAAATCAGTTAAAATATTAAGATTACATTGATTTGGCGTTACTTTGGTTTTGTGGAGTCGCCGCTTGCTAGGCTATCGTTATTTAGTGAGAAAACTTTCTAGGCTGTCATAATTTCCGTCTTTCTCAGGGGATAATAATAATGGGAAAGTGTGCATTTTGACAATGTTTGCTGGATCAAAGACTAAAGAATTTCTGCAAAGATATGCAATCGAATGATTCATTACGAATATTCAATAAGCTATATCGCATGCAATGGTCACCCAGGCGAATCAACTTATTACAAGTGATAAATATTGACAAAAGCTGATTACAAATAGAAATCTTTCAGACAGATAGAATGAGAATTTGAGAGATCATACAAAGGAAGTCTCAAATGAAAGGTTAAATCTACGTGAACTTATATTACGATTCTGGCAATTCGGCCAAGAAAAACATTTACAAGTAAAATGACTTGTTTGTTGAATAATGATTAAAACATATAAAGTCTGTTTTATCGGAGTTCACGTACAGGCTTTACAAAATATTCAGATTTAGCTGGTATATTTGCTAGAAGCGTTAGATTATCAACGTAGTCTGAATCATAAATAGTTTCTACGGGATATTTTTCATCTGAAACAATTTTCTTTGATTAGATCTAATCAAGTTTGTGCCAGCTTCTCATTAAATGCCAAGTCTCTGAAATTGATAGATTAGTTCATGTACCTTAGCAGCAATATCTCATCAACTGAAAACGATGTCAATCAGCACATAGATAAAGCATGGAATATTATTGACAGGTTATCGACCAAATGAAAATCAGATCTGATAAAATAAAACGGGAATTATTTCAAATTTTAGCTGTGTTAGTATTATTGTGTGGTGGCAGCACTTAAAATTCGAGAAAAAGAAACATGGGAATTATACAAGGATGCTACGTGCTATTTTGAAATCCTGGAAGCATCGCCCAGAAAATAGCAGTTGTACGGACACTTACTTCCCATCACACAAACCATCCAAGTTAGACGAACAAGATATTTAGATCATCTGCCGGAGAATCAGATCCAACTCATAAACGACATCCTCCTTTGAAATCCAATGCATGAACTTGTCAGTGTTGGCCAATTTTTTGAAAAACCTTATATTTATCAACTTTGTGAAGATACTAGATGCCCTCTAGAGGACTTAAGAAGTACGATAGATGATAAAGACGGATGGCGAATGGAAGAGAGTGGGTCAAGGGACTCCCAGCTGTTGGCATGATTTGATGATAATGAGGATGATCTGTCGTTGTTATTCTTTTTATTTATAGGGTGTGACACAAGTAATAAGAAGTCCAATTGACTGGGGCTGGAGAATACGTCGAGTGCACTTCTGCCGATGGGTAAAATCCCCCACCCAGCGAGTTTCGGGGATATGACACTCAACTACATCTGTTGATGAGCTTCCACTCCTGGAGCTTTGAAGAATGTGAAGTAACCCTTTATTGCCATTACTTCCAGGCCCACTTTGATCAGGAGTAGTAGTACAAGCAAGGGTTCAAAGAGCACTATTTAATCATTTACTTGACTTGAAATCATTCAACTACCGCAAATAAGAATTGTTGAATAAAAATGTTTAGTGTTAAATAGCAATATTTGAAATTAACTTAATGGGAGCAAAGAATAAAAATACTTGCTCGTTTAAAAATAATGTTACCTACAAACTATTCGCTTGGATGCACAAATTGGACGCTAAGCACAAGGGAGAAAAAGCTTGACGGCAATTGTACAAGCAAATCCTGGAAGTAACAGCCCACAAAACAGCAGCTATACGGTCACCTACCTCCCATCTTGAAGACCACCCAAGTTAGACGAACAAGATATGTAGAACATTACTGGAGGAGCAAGGATGAACTCATAAGCGACGTTCTCCCATGGACCCCTTCACATAGACGCGCAAATTAAGGACGACTAACTAGAACCTATCAACAACAGCTCTGTACAGACACAGGATATAGCCTGGAAGACCGGCCGGGAGCGATAGATGATAGACACGGTTGGTGAAAGAATTAGGGAAATCTGTGCGAGCAGTTCGACATCATGATTATATATATGTGTATATATATATATATATATATACACAGGCTATGACATTAAATAACTCACAAGGGTGGATATGCCATAAAACACAACCAAATCAAACAAATTTTCAATCATTTACAAAAGTCACGACTCAAATGAGAATGACGTTGGCCAGCGAGGCGCCAAACGACGTCAAACCGCAGCTAAGAGAAAGAATGGAATTCTATTAATAAAATATACTCAGAATTCTCTAGTCTTGTCCGAAGTTTTTATAGAGCTACTTTTTTTTTATTTCACATTTAATGCTTCGAGCATTTAAAGACATTTTTTACTGTTGGTTGATTTGATTGGATTCTTTGTTTAATGGTATGTTAATCCTTGTGGGTTATTTAATGCCAAATCCTTCCTTGTGGAAGAACAGTCAGTATACTGTTTTATCGATAACTTTGGGAATAAAGGGGTTTTATACCCTTCTTTGGGATACTAATCAGAAAGCAAACTAAATAGTGCGACTTGAGTTAGAACTCGCTTACTATAATATCGTAGTACACCACGTTAACCATAACACCACAGTAATCTCCCCTTTTTCTATTGGTCTTGTATATAATTCCGGTATTTCTGACACACTTTCAGATATTTTACCAACCCTGAGATGCAACTACCCGGTGTATACACTAACTCATTCCATCTCAGCAACAATGTCATATATTTCAAAATTATTTGCTGACAAGATATTTTAGTGGGTGAGGTTATCAATCTATACTTACGCAATTGTATACACCCAAACCTCTTCTGAAAGTTTATGTCTATCCAGATATCAACTCGCTTTTTTACTCGTTACGAGTCTTCAAAGCATTTTTATTAATCTCATATCAGTATGGAGCTATTTCGTTCAACGCTGCATTTTTAGAAACACATCTCAAGAGTTCACTGAGGCAAACTATATTTGATAGATAGATCGAGAAATTAAAAGTCAAAATTAGCAGTCTTGTATTTTAAAAATTCATTTTTCAATTCTTTTTTAAAATCTTCGAATTCGATCTTAAAATTCAATTCAAAATTTGTATCACAATATGAATGGTTCTATCCTGATTATTGAGTTACGTCAAGAAAAATCTTCAGGATGACCATATATATTCCATTTTTTTGCATTATCATCATCATCATCATGTCGTACCGCCAGCACGGATATCCCTGACCCTCTCTTGCCACTTCTCCTTAAAGTTCATCGCCTCTGGCAGGTCTTCAGGGCTACATCCCTCATCCTCACAGAGCTGCTGTATGTATGTTCGAGCTGGCCGTCCTACTTTTGCTCGGTCATATGTGGGGGTCCATAGGAGTGCATCACTTACTTAAGCATGTTTGATTCAATAATAAAGACACATGTTGTTTATATAATTTACCAAAATTTCCCCGATCACATTTGGATCTTTCATAGGCCATCATCAGGGCTTGTTTACATGTGTAAATAACCCCTGATGATGGCCTATGAATGATCCGAACAATTTTGGCCAATTCATCTACCAATTCCAACCTAAAATCAAGATACTTATCATGAAACGTGAAAGGATCTTAATGAAATTATATTTTAAAAAGTGTATCTTTATTATTCAATCAAACATGCTTAAATGAAAAACTGCGACACAACTACACACACACAACCACACAACCACACACACACACACACACACATATATATATATATATGAGAGAGAGAGAGAGAGAGAGAGAGAGAGAGACCAACAGACAGTGAAAGAAGAGCATTTTAGATAGATAGATAGATAGATATTATTAAGTATTCCGTAAACATAATTTTTAGTTACAACACATTGCATCCTGTATATTTTTATTATACATATGCTGGTTTTCAAGCTTTCAGTGTTGATCAATAAATTTTTTAGGTTTCATTTAAGAACCATTCTGAAGAATTTCAAAGAGAATGTTCCGAACAGGCTGAGAAATGTGTTGTATTTTCTCCTGTTCATTGTTAAATCCTTAAGCCAAACTGGCAATAACATCAGGTCAAATATATTTCTAGAATATACATCCAAATTGCCATTGGATGACCCTGTATGTTTTAGGTACCCCTGACTTCTTTCCAACTGTTTTCTCCTTACATATTCTCATTCCTGTTTCGCTAGACAAATATAAAAGAGCTGCAATGCATAAAATCTCTTTGAGGTTCATATCTCAATCGTTAAATTATGATTGATAGAACCTGAGAGACGTTGGGTAAACGTTAATGTTTTATATATTGTTATATTTATATATTGTTATATTTATATAATCTAATATCTTATATCGATAAGTGTTTATTACACATCCCATACATATACGTATATTTGTTTATCTGAAAACCCTTCTATGTAGGAAGGATCAGAGATTGGACTCGTTTGTCCTTGAGTATCTACGTTTTGACCATGAATCTAATTAAAATTAAGCTTAATATATTCGTAAATATATTTAACTGCATCTCTGAGTCACTTCCGATTTATCCATCTTAATATATATATATAAATATATACATCATCATCATCATGTCATGCCGCCAACACGGATATCTCTGACACTCTCTCGCTACTTCTCCTTATCGTTCATCGCCTCTGGCAAGTCTTCAGGGCTACATCCCGTATCCTCACAGAGCTGCTGTATGTACGTTCGGCCTGGCGGTCCTGCTTTTGCTCGGTCATATGTAGGGGTCCATAGGAGAACATCACTTATGAGTTCTTCCCTGCTTCCCCAACAATGTCCTGCATGTCTGGTTCGTCTAACTTGGATAGTTTTCGTGATGGGAGGTTGGTGGCCGTATAGTTGGTGCTTTGTGGGGTGTTGCCTCCAGGACTTGTTCAAAATTGCTCGCAGCATTCTTGTGTAATTGCCGTCAAGCTTTTTCTCCAGCCGTTTTGTTAGCGTCCAAGTAGTGCATCCATACAGCAGTATCGACTCGACCGCTGCTTGGAAGAAACTGCGTTTCATTTTATCGGTCAGGTCTGACTTCCATATGATCGATAGCTTATCGATAGCTGTCCATGCCTTCGTTAGCTGCGTGTCGATGACTTTTTCGGTTGATGAAACACTGCTTCCCAGGTAGGTGAACTTGTCTACCAGTTTCCGAGAGGTTCCTTCAAATGTGGAAATATCACCTGTTTGATTAAAGCACACGTATTCAGTTTTGTTTGCATTGACATGGAGGCCAATGTCTGCGGCGGCTCGTTCAAAACCATGCAGTAGTGTTTTGGCTTAGTTGGGGTATTTGCCAGAAGCGCTATGTCATCGACGTAGTCAGCGTCGGTAATTGTTTTTACGGGGTACCTTCGGCTTCTTTTCTTTGTCAGCTCAAAGCTGTTTTCTTTGATTTTATCAATCGATGTTCTAAGTACGTAGTCTAGACCGATGATAAAGAGGTATGGGGCTAGCGTTTCCCCTTGTAGTACTCTTGCTACAATGTCGAAGTATTCTGTGTCCCCATCCAGAGAACGTACTTTCACTTTAGTGTTTCTATAGAGAATCGGTTTTGCTGCGACGGTCTCTTTTGGTAAGCCGTATGCTAGTATAATTAGATCCATCTTCCCTCTGTGAATGGAATCAAAGGCCTTGGTAAAGTCGACAAAGAGTAATATCGCCAGTAGGCTTTTTGCCCGGACGCCTTCAAGGATTCTACGGATGGTCAATATTTGTGAAGTCATGGATCTATTTCATCGAAAGCCATTTTGGTTATTCCTAAGAATGTTGTCAATGCTGGGTTCTATGCGGTTTCGTAGTAGGGCATTGTTAATTTTGGCTGCTCTGGATGTAAGTGTTATACCTCGGTAGTTCTTGGCTAATCTGAGGTCACCCTTTTTAGGGAAGGGGAGGATGCATCCCTTCATCCATCTGTCTATCGGATTTTGATTATAGACTGCATTGCAGTGTCGGAGCAGTATGTCGTCGAATTGTCTGGTCTTCCATACTTCTGTGGGCATCTCGTCGAGCCCTGAGGCTTTCCTATTCTTATTTTTTTCTAAGAACGGAGTCGAGTTCTTCTTGAGTGAACGGTCCTAGTTTAATTGCTTACTGATAATTCTGGTGATTGGTTCATGCGTAACTTTCGGTGGGTTTCTAAGTAGATTTTCGAAATGCTGTTTCCACAGTTTTATTCTTTCTTGTTGGTTTGTAGCTTTCAATTTCACTTTGGATGTGCTCTTCCTTCTATTCACTTCGTTTATCGTTTGTCAGGCTATCCTAGATTTCCTATCTTCCACTGAGTCTCTAATCTTATCGATCTGATTTTGTACATATTCTGTCTGTTCTTTTAGATATATGCTTACGAATTCATTTTGTGCCTTTTTTTAGTTTTAGGGTATTTGTGTTTGTTGGGTTCTTCCTATTGCTTTTGGAGGCAGTTTTCACATCTGCACATTTTTCTCTAACCGCTAACGTTTCCCATGGGACTCTATATTTAGTTCTGGGTTTTGTTGGAATACAATTCGCTGCTGCCTCGAGGTGTGCGTTGACGAAATTCTCATATTCGTCATTTGGGGTACCTTTTTCTGTTTTCTCTTGTCGTGTCTCGAATCTGTTTCTCAATTCTAATTCATATTTATCTCTAATATCTCTGTTGTTGAGAATGGCCCAGTCATCGTGTTTGGTGGTCGCTGTTCGTGTGGCGTTTTTTCGTAGGTTTAGTCATATTTTTACCATGACTATTTGGTGATCGGAGGACACACCCTCGAAAGAGGAGTATGCCTCGCAATTCATTGCGCTATTTTTCCATTTCTTGTTTATAAAGACGTAGTATATCTGTGCTTTATTATTGTTCGCGTATGTGTAGGTCCATAATTTTCCCTCTCTTTTTTGATAATTCATATTGAGGCATGTTAATCTATTTTCTATCATGAAATCTATTAGATGTTGTCCATTCCTATTTGACGTATTGTGGAGGCTGTATCCGTTGTTTCCGTTTTTCCCGATTTAGGCATTCATGTCTCCGCCAATGACTAGCAAGTTGTGTTTCGGAATGCTACGTACTAGAGAGGATAACTCATCGTAGAAAACAAATAGTTCAGTTTCTTCACTAACATTGGTAGGGCTGTAGCAGGAGATTATTGTTGCCCAGGGATTGCCATTAAAAGTAGCTGTCATCATCCTTGGTTGTATTCTCTCAATGCTATTAAGTGATTTTAACGCTCTTGGTCCTATAAATATGCCTACACCCACTACCGTGGCATTGACTGAGTTTTTCCATGCTGATACAGTGGTTATATATATATATATATATATATATATATATATATATATATAAGTTTATTTCAATCAAACAATATAAATATTTCATTGTAAACAGAGTGAAAATCCTTTTGTGCATAACAAGAAATTATTTAAGGAAAATTTTCATCTTAATTTTTTTCATTCTTATTAATTTTTTTTTCCTTTTACTGAAATCAATACGTTTTAATCTTTGCTGAAGAATTAAATGAATATAATCTAATTATGACAGAAATATTAAAGTGATATTGTAATCAAAAAATAAAATAATAAATTTTTAAAAATGCATGCAATAATATTCAAATCTTTTGTATCTATTGAAGTTAAAAATATATTTTAGTCTTTGCGGCCATTTTCAGCCATTTTCAAATGAATAAAGGAATAATCATTTACTTAATATGTATTTTACTATTTAAACTATTGTCATTACCAACACTGTTCGTTTCCATAAATGTTTAGACTATTGTCATTACCAATACTGTTCATTACCATAACTATTTAAATTATGGTAATTACCAACACTGTTCATTACCATAACTATTTAAACAATTGTCATCACCAACACTGTTGATTACCATAACTATTTAAATTATTGTAATTACCAACACATTCTAATACCATAAATATTTAAACTATTGTCATCACCAACACTGTTCATTACCGTAACTATTCAAACTATTGTCATCACCAACACTGTTAATTACCATAACTATTTAAACTATTGTCATTGCCAACACTGTTCATTACCATATCTATTTAAATTATTGTAATTAGCAACACTGTTCATTACCATAACTATTTAAATTATTGTAATTAGCAACAATGTTCATTACCATAACTATTTAAACTATTGTCATTACCAGCAGTGTTCACTACCATAACTATTTAATCTATTGTAATTAGCAACACTGTTCATTACCATGACTATTTAAATTATTGTAATTACCAACATTGTTCATTACCATAACTATTCAAACTATTGTCATTACCAACACTGTTCAATACCATAAGTATTTAAATTATTGTAATTAGCAAAAATCTTCATTACCATAACTATTTAAACTATTGTAATTACCGAGACTGTTCATTACCATAACTATTTAAACTATTGTCATTACCAACACTGTTCATTACCATAACTATTTACATTATTGTAATTACCAACACTGTTAATTGCCATAACTATTTAAACTATTGTCATTACCAACAATGTTCATTACCAAAACTATTTAAATTATTGTCATTACCAGTACTCTTCATTACCATAACTATTTAAATTATTGTAATTAACAAAACTGTTCATTACCATAACTATTTAAACTATTGTCATCATCAACACTGTTCATTACCATAACTATTTAAATTATTGTAATTAGCAACACTGTTCATTACCATAACTATTTAAACTATTGTCATTACCAACACTGTTCATTACCATAACTATATATATTTTTGTAATTAACAAGAGTGTTCATTACCATAACTATTTAAATTATTGTAATTAGCAACACTGTTCATTACCACAACTATTTAAACTATTGAAATTACCGACACTGTTCATTACCATAATTATTTAAACTATTGTCATTACCAACAATATTCATTACCAGAACTATTTAAATTATTGTAATTAGAAACACTGTTCATTACCATAAATATTTAAATTATTGTCATTACCAACACTGTTCATTACCGTAACTATTTAAATTATTGTCATTACCAGTACTCTTCATTACCATAACTATTTAAATTATTGAAATTGGCAACACTGTTCATTACCATAACTACATAAACTATTGTCATCACCAACACTGTTCATTACCATAATTATTTAAATTATGGTAATTAGCAGTAGTGTTCATTAACATAACTATTTAAACTTTTGTCATTACCAACACTGTTCATTACCATAACTATTTAAATTATTGTAATTACAAACACTTTCTAAAAACATAACTACTTAAACAATTGTCATCACCAAAACTGTTCATTACCATAACTATTTAAATTATTGTAATTAGAAACACTGTTCATTACCATAACTATTTAAATTATGGTAATTAGCAACACTGTTCATTACCATAACCATTTAAACTATTGTCATTACCAACACTGTTCATTACCATAAATATTTAAATTATTGTAATTACTAACACTGTTCATTACCATAACTATTTAAACTATTGTCATTACCAGCACTGTTCATTACCATAACTATTTAAGTTATTGTAATTAGCAACAATGTTCATTACCATAACTATTAAAATTATTATAATTACCAGCACTGTTCATTAACATAACTATTTAAATTTTTGTAATTAACAACACTGTCCATTACCATAACAATTTAAATTATTGTAATTAGCAACACTGTTCATTACCAGAACTTTTTGAATTATTGTAATTAGCAACACTGTTCATTACCATAACTATTTAAATTAATGTAATTACCAACACTGTTCATTACCATAACTATTTAAACTATTGTCATTACCAGCACTGTTAATTACCATAACTATTAAAATTATTGTAATTAGCAACATTATTCATTACCATAACTATTTAGATTATTGTAATTGCCAACATTGTTCATTACCATAACTATTTAAACTATTGTCATTACCAACACTGTTCATTACCATAACTATTTAAATTTTTGTAATTAGAAACACTGTTCATTACCATAAATATTTAAATTATTGTCATTACCAACACTGTTCATTACCATAACTATTCAAACTATTGTTATTACCAACACTGTTCATTACCATAAATATTTAAATTATTGTAATTAGCAACACTGTTCATTACCATAACTATTTAAATTATTGTAATTACCAACACTGTTCATTACCATAACTATTTAAACTATTGTCATCACCAACACAGTTCATTACCATAACTATATATATTTTTGTAATTACCGACACTGTTCATTACCATTACTATTTAAATTATTGTCATCACCAACACTGTTCATTACCATAACTATTTAAATTATTGTCATCACCAACGCTGTTCATTACCATAACTATTTAATTTATTGTCATCACTAACACTGTTCATTACCATAATTATTTAAACTATTGACATTACCAACACTGTTCATTACCATAACTATTTAAATTATTGTCATCAGCAATCCACTTCATTACCGTACCTATTTAAACTATTGTCATCAGCAACACTGTTCATTACCATAACTATTTAAATTATTGTCATCACGAACACTGTTAATTACCATAATTATTTAAAATATTGTCAGTACCAACACTCTTCATTACCATAACTATTTAAACTATTGTCATCACCAACACTGTTCATTACCATAACTATTTAAATTATTGTAATTAGCAACAATGTTCATTACCATAACTATTTAAACTATTGTCATTACCAGCAGTGTTCACTAGCATAACTATTTAATTTATTGTAATTAGCAACACTGTTCATTACCATGACTATTTAAATTATTGTAATTACCAACATTGTTCATTACCATAACTATTCAAACTATTGTCATTACCAACACTGTTCAATACCATAAGTATTTAAATTATTGTAATTAGCAAAAATCTTCATTACCATTACTATTTAAACTATTGTAATTACCGAGACTGTTCATTACCATAACTATTTAAACTATTGTCATTACCAACACTGTTCATTACCATAACTATTTACATTATTGTAATTACCAACACTGTTAATTGCCATAACTATTTAAACTATTGTCATTACCAACACTGTTCATTACCAAAACTATTTAAATTATTGTCATTACCAGTACTCTTCATTACCATAACTATTTAAATTATTGAAATTAGCAACACTGTTCATTACCATAACTATTTAAATTATTGTAATTAACAAAATTGTTCATTACCATAACTATTTAAACTATTGTCATCATCAACACTGTTCATTACCATAACTATTTAAATTATTGTAATTACCAACACTGTTCATTACCATAACTATTTAAATTATTGTAATTACCAACACTGTTCATTACCATAACTATTTAAACAATTGTCATCGCCAACACTGTTCATTACAATAACTATTTAAATTATGGTAATTAGCAACACTGTTCATTACCATAACTATTTAAACTATTGTCATTACCAACACTGTTCATTACCATAACTATATATATTTTTGTAATTAACAAGAGTGTTCATTACCATAACTATTTAAATTATTGTAATTAGCAACACTGTTTATTACCACAACTATTTAAACTATTGAAATTACCGACAGTGTTCTTTACCATAACTATTTAAACTATTGTCATTACCAACACTGTTCATTACCATAACTATTTAAATTAATGTAATTAGCAACACTGTTCATTACCATAACTATTGGAATTATTGTAATTAGCAACACTGTTCATTACCATAACTATTGAAATTATTGTAATTAGCAACACTGTTCATTACTATAACTATTTAAACTATTGTCATTACCAACACTGTTCATTACCATAACAATTAAATTGTTGTAATTACCATCACTGTTCATTACCATAATTTTTTAAACTATTGTCATTACCAACACTATTCATTACCAGAACTATTTAAATTATTGTAATTAGAAACACTGTTCATTACCATAAATATTTAAATTATTGTCATTACCAACACTGTTCATTACCGTAACTATTTAAATTATTGTCATTACCAGTACTCTTCATTACCATAACTATTTAAATTATTGAAATTGGCAACACTGTTCATTACCATAACTACATAAACTATTGTCATCACCAACACTGTTCATTACCATAATTATTTAAATTATGGTAATTAGCAGTACTGTTCATTACCATAACTATTTAAACTTTTGTCATTACCAACACTGTTCATTACCATAACTATTGAAATTATTGTAATTACAAACACTTTCTAAAACAATAACTACTTAAACAATTGTCATCACCAAAACTGTTCATTACCATAACTATTTAAATTATTGTAATTAGAAACAGTGTTCATTACCATAACTATTTAAATTATGGTAATTAGCAACACTGTTCATTACCATAACCATTTAAACTATTGTCATTACCAACACTGTTCATTACCATAAATATTTAAATTATTGTAATTACTAACACTGTTCATTACCATAACTATTTAAACTATTGTCATTACCAGCACTGTTCATTACCATAACTATTTAAGTTATTGTAATTAGCAACAATGTTCATTACCATAACTATTGAAATTATTATAATTACCAGCACTGTTCATTAACATAACTATTTAAATTTTTCTAATTAACAACACTGTCCATTGCCATAACAATTTAAATTATTGTAATTAGCAACACTGTTCATTACCAGAACTTTTTGAATTATTGTAATTAGCAACACTGTTCATTACCATAACTATTTAAATTTTTGTAATTACCAACACTGTTCATTACCATAACTATTTAAACTATTGTCATTACCAGCACTGTTAATTACCATAACTATTAAAATTATTGTAATTAGCAACATTGTTCATTACCATAACTATTTAGATTATTGTAATTGCCAACATTGTTCATTACCATAACTATTTAAACTATTGTCATTACCAACACTGTTCATTACCATAACTATTTAAATTTTTGTAATTAGAAACACTGTTCATTACCATAAATATTTAAATTATTGTCATTACCAACACTGTTCATTACCATAACTATTCAAATTATTGTTATTACCAACACTGTTCATTACCATAAATATTTAAATTATTGTAATTAACAACACTGTTCATTACCATAACTATTTAAATTATTGTAATTACCAACACTGTTCATTACCATAACTATTTAAACTATTGTCATCACCAACACAGTTCATTACCATAACTATATATATTTTTGTAATTACCGACACTGTTCCTTACCATTACTATTCAAATTATTGTCATCACCAACACTGTTGACTACCATAATTATTTAAATTGTTGTAATTATCAACACTCTTCATTACCATAACTATTTAAATTATTGTCATCACTAACACTGTTCATTACCATAATTATTTAAACTATTGACATTACCAACACTGTTCATTACCATAACTATTTAAATTATTGTCATCACCAATCCACTTCATTACCGTACCTATTTAAACTATTGTCATCAGCAACACTGTTCATTACCATAACTATTTAAATTATTGTCATCACCAACACTGTTATATACCATAATTATTTAAACTATTGTCAGTACCAACACTCTTCATTACCATAACTATTTAAACTATTGTCATCACCAACACTGTTCATTACCATAACTATTTAAATTATTGTAATTACCAACACTGTTCATTACCATAACGATTTGAACTATTGTCATCACCAAACTGTTCATTACCGTAACTATTTAAATTATTGTAATTACCAACACTGTTCATTAACATAACTATTTAAATTATGGTAATTAGCAACACTGTTCATTACCATAACTATTTAAACTATTGTCATTACCAGCACTGTTCATTACCATAAATAATTAAATTATTGTAATTAACAAGACTGTTCATTACCATAACTATGTAAATTATTATGATTACCAGCACTGTTCATTACCATAACTATATAAATTATTGTAATTAGCAACACTGTTCATTACCATAACTATTGAAATGATTGTAATTACCAACACGGTTCATTACCATAACTATTTAAACTATTATCATCACCAACACTGTTCATTACCATAACTATATATATTTTTGTAATTACGAACACTGTCCATTACCATAACTATTTAAATTATTGTAATTAGCAAAAACTGTTCATTACCATAACTATTTGAATTTTTGTAATTAGCAACACTGTTCATTACCATAACTATTTAAACTATTGTCATTACCAACACTGTTCATTACCATAACTATTTAAATTATTGTAATTAGAAACACTGTTCATTACCATAAATATTTAAATTATTGTAATTACCAACACTGTTCATTACCATAACTTTTTCAACTATTGTCATTACCAACACTGTTCATTACCATAACTATTTAAACTATTGTCATCATCAACACTGTTCATTACCATAACCAAATATATTATTGTCATCACCAACACTGTTCATGACCATAACTATTTAAAATATTGTCATCACCAACACTGTTCACTACCATAACTATTTAAACTATTGTCATCACCAACACTGTTCATTGCCATAACTATTTAGACTATTGACATTACCAACACTGTTCCTTACCATAACTATTTAAATTATTGTCATCACCAACACTGTTAATTACCATAACTATTTAACCTATTGTCATCACCAACACTCTTCATTACCATAACTATATACATTATTGTAATTACCAACACTGTTCACGACCATAACTATTAAAAATATTGTCATCACCAACACTGTCCATTACCATAACTATTTGAATTCTTGTGATTAGCAACACTGTTCATTACCATAACTATTTAAACTATTGTCATCACCAACACTGTTCATTACCATAACTATTTAAATTATTGTAATTACCAACACTGTTCATTACCATAACTATTTAAACTATAGTCATCACCAACACTGTTCATTACCATAACTATTTAAATTATGGTAATTAGCAACACTGTTCATTACCCTAACTATTTAAACTATTGTCAATACCAACACTGTTCATTACCATAAGTATTTAAATTATTGTAATTAGAAACACTGTTCATTACCATGAATATTTAAATTATTGTAATTACCAACACTGTTCATTACCATAACAATTTCAACTATGTTCATTACCAACACTGTTCATTTCCATAACTATTTAAATTATTATAATTACCAGCACTGTTCATTACCATAACTATTTAAATTTTTGTAATTACCAACACTGTCCATAATTATAACTATTTTAATTATTGTAATTAGCCAAACTGTTCATTACCATAACTATTTACACTATTATCATCACCAACACTGTTCATTACCATAACTATTTAAATTTTTGTAATTAGCAACACTGTTCATTACCATAACTATTTAAACTATTATCATCAACAACACTGTTCATTACCATAACTGTTTAATTTTTGTAATTAGCAACACTGTTCATTACCATAACTATTTAAACTATTGTCATCAGCAACACCGTTCATTACCATAACTATTTAAATTATTGTAATTACCAACACTGTTCATGACCATAACTATTTAAATTTTTGTCATCACCAAAACTGTTAATTACCATAATTATTTAAACTATTGACATTACCAACACTGTTCCTTACCATAACTATTTAAATTATTGTCAACACCAACACTGTTCATTACCATAAATATTTAAATTATTGTAATTACCAACACTGTTAATTACCATAACTATTTAAACTATTGTCATTACCAACACTGCTCATGACCATAACTATTTAAAATATTGTCATCACCAACACTGTTCATTACCATAACTATTTAAACTATTGTCATCACCAACACTGTTCATTGCCATAACTATTTAGATTATTGACATTACCAACACTGTTCCTTACAATACCTATTTAAATTATTGTCATCACACACACTGTTAATTACCATAACTATTTATACTATTGTCATCACCAACACTGTTCATTACCATAACTATATACATTATTGTAATTACCAACACTGTTCATGACCATAACTATTTAAAATATTGTCATCACCAACACTGTTCTTTACCGTAACGATTTAAACTATTGTCATCACCAACACTGTTAATTACCATAATTATCTAAACTATTGTCATTACCAACACTGTTCATTACCATAACTATTTAAACTATTGCAATCACCAACACTGTTAATTACCATAACTATTTAAATTATTGTAATTATCAACACTGTTAATTACCATAACTATTTAAACTATTGTCATTACCAACACTGTCCATTACCATAACTATTTAAACTATTGTCATCACTAACACTGTTCATTACCATAACTATTTAAATTATTGTATTTACCAACACTGTTCATTGCCATAACTATTTAAACTATTGTCAACACCAACACTGTTCATTACAATAAATATTTAAATTATTGTAATTACCAACACTGATCATTACCATAACTATTTAAACTATTGTCATCACAAACACTGTTCATTACCATAACTATTTAAATTATTGTATTTATCAACTCTGTTCATTACCATAACTATTTAAACTATTGTCATCACCAATACTGTTCATTACCATAACTATTTAAACTATTGTCATCACCAACACTGTTAATTACCATAACTATTTAAATTATTGTGATTACCTACACTGTTAATTACCATAACTTTTTAAACTATTGTCATCACCACCACTGTTCATTACCATAACTAATTAGACTATTGACATTACCAACACTGTTCATTACCATAACTATTTAAACTATTGTCATCATCAACACTGTTCATTACCATAACCATATATATTATTGTCATCACCAACACTGTTCATGACCATAACTATTTAAAATATTGTCATCACCAACACTGTTCATTGCCATAACTATTTAGACTATTGACATTACCAACACTGTTCCTTACCATAACTATTTAAATTATTGTCATCACCAAAACTGTTAATTACCATAACTATTTAAACTATTGTCATCACCAACACTCTTCATTACCATAACTATATACATTATTGTAATTACCAACACTGTTCATGACCATAACTATTTAAAATATTGTCATCACCAAAACTGTTCATTACCATAACTATTTAAACTATTGTCATCACCGGCACTGTTAATTACCATAATTATCTAAACTATTAGCATTACCAACACTTTTCATTACCATAACTATTTAAACTATTGTCATCACCAAAACTGTTCGTTACCATAACTATTTAAATTATTGTAATTAGCAACACTGTTCATTACCATAACTATTTAAACTATTGTCATTACCAACACTGTTCATTACCATAACTATATATATTTATGTAATTACCAAGAGTGTTCATTACCATAACTATTTAAATTATTGTAATTAGCAACACTGTTCATTACCACAACTATTTAAACTATTGAAATTACCGACACTGTTCTTTACCATAACTATTTAAACTATTGTCATTACCAACACTATTCTTTACCATAACTATTTAAATTATTGTAAGTAGCAACACTGTTCATTACCATAATTATTTAAATTATTGTCATTACAAACACTGTTCATTACCGTAACTATTTAAATTATTGTCATTACCAGTACTCTTCATTACCATAACTATTTAAATTATTGAAATTAGCAACACTGTTCATTACCATAACAACTTAAACTATTGTCATCACGAACACTGTTCATTACCATAATTATTTAAATTATGGTAATTAGCAGTACTGTTCATTACCATAACTATTTATACTTTTGTCATTACCAACACTGTTCATTACCATAACTATTTAAATTATTGTAATTACAAAAACTTTCTAATACCATAACTACTTAAACTATTGTCATCACCAACACTGTTCATTACCATAACTATTTAGATTATTGTCATTACAAACACTGTTCATTACCGTAACTATTAAATTATTGTCATTACCAGCACTGTTAATTACCATAAATATTAAAATTATTGTAATTAGCAACACTATTCATTACCATAACTATTTAGATTATTGTAATTGCCAACATTGTTCATTACCATAACTATTTAAACTATTGTCATTACCAGCACTGTTCATTACCATATCTATTTAAATTTTTGTAATTAGCAACACTGTTCATTACCATAAATATTTAAATTATTGTCATTACCAACCCTGTTCATTACCAGTACTATTCAAATTATTGTTATTACCAACACTGTTCATTACCATAAATATTTAAATTATGGTAATTAGCAACACTGTTCATTACCATAACTATTTAAATTATTGTAATTACCAACACTGTTCATTACCATAACTATTTAAACTATTGTCATCACCAACACTGTTCATTATCATAACTATATATATTTTTGTAATTACCGACACTGTTCATTACCATTACTATTTAAATTATTGTCATCACAACACTGTTAACTAGCATAATTATTTAAATTGTTGTAATTAGCAACACTCTTCATAACCATAACTATTTAAATTATTGTCATCACTAACACTGTTCATTACCATAATTATTTAAACTATTGATATTACCAACACGGTTCATTACCATAACGATTTAAATTATTGTCATCACCAATCCACTTCCTTACCGTACCTATTTAAACTATTGTCATCAGCAACACTGTTTATTACCATAACTATTTAAATTATTGTCATCAACAACACTGTTAATTACCATAATTATTTAAACTATTGTCAGTACCAACACTCTTCATTACCATAACTATTAAAACTATTGTCATCACCAACACTGTTCATTACCATAACTATTTAAATTATTGTAATTACCAAAACTGTTCATTACCATAACTATTTGAACTATTGTCATCACCAACACTGTTCATAACCATAACTATTTAAATTATTGTAATTACCAACACTGTTCATTAACATAACTATTTAAATTACGGTAATTAGCAACACTGTTCATTACCATAACTATTTAAACTATTGTCATTACCAGCACTGTTCATTACCATAACTAATTAAATTATTGTAATTAGCAAGACTGTTCATTACCATAACTATGTAAATTATTATAATTGCCAGCACTGTTCATTACCATAACTATTTAAATTATTGTAATTAGCAACACTGTTCATTACCATAACTATATACATTATTGTAATTACCAACACTGTTCATTACCATAACTATTTAAACTATTATCATCACCAACACTGTTCATTACCATAACTATATATATTTTTGTAATTACCAACACTGTCCATTACCATAACTATTTAAATTTTTGTAATTACCAACACTGCTCATTACCATAACTATTTAAATTATTGTCATCACGAATCCACTTCATTACCGTACCTATTTAAACTATTGTCATCAGCAACACTGTTCATTACCATAACTATTTAAATTATTGTCATCACCAACACTGTTAATTACCATAATTATTTAAACTATTGTCAGTACCAACACTCTTCATTACCATAACTATTTAAACTATTGTCATCACCAACACTGTTCATTACCATAACTATTTAAATTATTGTAATTACCAACACTGTTCATTACCATAACTATTTGAACTATTGTCATCACCAACACTGTTCATTACCATAACTATTTAAATTATTGTAATTACCAACACTGTTCATTAACATAACTATTTAAATTATGGTAATGAGCAACACTGTTCATTACCATATCTATTTAAACTATTGTCATTACCAGCACTGTTTATTACCATAACTATATATATTTTTGTAATTACCAACACTGTCCATTACCATAACTATTTAAATTATTGTAATTAGCAACACTGTTCATTACCATAACTATTGAAATTATTGTAATTAGCAACACTGTTCATTACCATAACTATTGAAATTATTGTAATTACCAACACTGTCCATTACCATAACTATTTAAATTATTGTAATTACTAAAACTGTTGATTACCATAACTATTTGAATTTTTGTAATTAGTAACACTGTTCATTACCATAACTATTTAAACTATTGTCATTACCAACACTGTTCATTACCATAACTATTTAAATTATTGTAATTAGAAACACTGTTCATTACCATAAATATTTAAATTATTGTAATTACCAACACTGTTCATTACCATAACTATTTAATCTATTGTCATTACATACACTGTTCATTTCCATAACTATTTAAACTATTATAATTACCAGCACTGTTCATTACCATAACTATTTAAATTTTTGTAATTACCAACACTGTCCATAACCATAACTATTTAAATTATTGTAATTAGCAAAACTGTTCATTACCATGACTATTTACACTATTATCATCACCAACACTGTTCATTAACATAACTATTTAAATTATTGTAATTACCAACACTGTTCATTACCATAACTATTTAAACTATTGACATTACGAACACGATTCGTTACCATAACTATTTAAACTATTGTCATCACCAACACTGTTGATTACCATAACTATTTAAATTATTGTAATTACCAACACTTTCTAATACCATAACTATTTAAACCATTGTCATCACCAACACTGTTCATTACCATAACTATTAAAATTGTTGTAATTAGCAACACTGTTCATTAACATAACTATTTAAATTATTGTAATTACCAACACTGTTCATTAAAATAACTATTTAAATTATGGTAATTAGGAACACTGTTCATTACCATAACTATTTAAACTATTGTCATTACCAGCACTGTTCATTACCATAAGTAATTAAATTATTGTAATTAGCAAGACTGTTCATTTCCATAACTCTTTAAATCATCATAATTACTAGCACTGTTCATTACCATAACTATTTAAATAATTGTAATTAGCAACACTGTACATTACCATAACTATTGAAATTATTGTAATTACTAACACTGTTCATTACCATAACTATTTAAACTATTGTAATTACCGACACTGTTCTTTACCATGACTATTTAAACTATTGTCATTACCAACACTGTTCATTACCATAACTATTTAAATTATTGTAATTAGCAACACTGTTCATTACCATAACTATTGAAATTTTTGTAATTACCAACACGGTTTATAACCATAACTATTTAAACTATTATCATCACCAACACTGTTCATTACCATAACTATATATATTTTTGTAATTACCAACACTGTCCATTACCATAACTATTTAAATTATTGTAATTAGCAAAACTGTCCATTACCATAACTATTTGAATTTTTGTAATTAGCCACACTGTTCATTACCATAACTATTTAAACTATTGTCATCACCAACACTGTTCCTTACCGTAACTATTTAAATTATTGTAATTACCAACACTGTTCATTACCATAACTATTTAATCTATTGTCATCACCAACACTGCTCATTACCATAACTATTCAAATTATGGTAATTAGCAACACTGTTCATTACCCTAACTATTTAAACTATTGTCATTACCAACACTGTTCATTACCATATTACCAATTATTGTAATTAGAAACACTTATTAGAATTATTGTCATCACCAACACTGTTAATTACCATAACTATTTAAACTATTGTCATCACCAACACTGTTCATTACCATAACCATATATATTATTGTCATCACCAACACTGTTCATGACCATAACTATTTAAAATATTGTCATCACCAACACTGTTTATTACCATAACTATTTAAACTATTGTCATCACCAACACTGTTCATTGCCATAACTATTTAGACTATTGACATTACCAACACTGTTCCTTACCATAACTATTTAAATTATTGTCATCACCAACACTGTTAATTACCATAACTATTTAAACTATTGTCATCACCAACACTGTTCATTACCATAACTATATACATTATTGTAATTACCAACACTGTTCACGACCATAACTATTTAAAATATTGTCATCACCAACACTGTTCATTACCGTAACTATTTAAACTATTGTCATCACCAACACTGTTCATTGCCATAACTATTTAGACTATTGACATTACCAACACGGTTCCTTACCATAACTATTTAAATTATTGTCAACACCAACACTGTTCATTACCATAAATATTTAAATTATTGTAATTACCAACACTGTTAATTACCATAACTATTTAAACTATTGTCATTACCAACACTGTTCATTACCATAACTATTTAAACTTTTGTCATCATCAACACTGTTCATGACCATAACTATTTAAAATATTGTCATCACCAACACTGTTCATTACCATAACTATTTAAACTATTGTCATCACCAACACTGTTCATTGCCATAACTATTTAGACTATTGACATTACCAACACTGTTCCTTACCATAACTATTTAAATTATTGTCATCACCAACACTGTTAATTACCATAACTATTTATACTATTGTCATCACCAACACTGTTCATTACCATAACTATATACATTATTGTAATTACCAACACTGTTCATGACCATAACTATTTAAAATATTGTCATCACCAACACTGTTCTTTACCGTAACTATTTAAACTATTGTCATCACCAACACTGTTAATTACCATAATTACCTAAACTATTGTCATTACCAACACTGTTCATTACCATAACTATTTAAACTATTGCAATCACCAACACTGTTCATTACCATAACTATTTAAATTATTGTAATTACCAACACTGTTAATTACCATAACTTTTTAAACTATTGTCATTACCAACACTGTTCATTACCATAACTATTTAAACTATTGTCATCACCAACACTGTTCATTACCATAACTATTTAAATTATTGTATTTACCAACACTGTTCATTGCCATAACTATTTAAACTATTGTCAACACCAACACTGTTCATTACCATAAATATTTAAATTATTGTAATTACCAACACTGTTCATGACCATAACTATTTAAACTATTGTCATCACAAACACTGTTCATTACCATAACTATTTAAATTATTGTATTTACCAACTCTGTTCATTACCATAACTATTTAAACTATTGTCATCACCAATACTGTTCATTACCCTAACTATTTAAATTATTGTAATTACCAACACTGATCATTACTATAACTATTTAAACTATTGTCATCACAAACACTGTTTGTTACCATAACTATTTAAATTATTGTATTTACCAACTCTGTTCATTACCATAACTATTTAAACTATTGTCATCACCAACACTGTTCATTACCGTAACTATTTAAACTGTTGTCATCACCAACACTCTTAATTACCATAACTATTTAAATTATTGTGATTACCTACACTGTTAATTACCATAACTTTTTAAACTATTGTCATCACCACCACTGTTCATTACCATAACTAATTAGACTATTGACATTACCAACACTGTTCATTACCATAACTATTTAGACTATTTACATTACCAACACTGTTCATTACCATAACTTTCTAAACTATTGTCATTACCAACACTGTTCATTACCATAACTATTTACACTATTGTCATTACCAACACTGTTCATTACCATAACTATTTAAACAATTGTTATTACCAACACTGTTCATTACCATAACTATTTAAACTATTGTAATTACCAACACACACACACACACACATACACACACGCGCACACTCGCACACACTTCTTGAAGTAATAAAAATGCACTGAAAATGCAGGACACGAAACACACTAAAAAAAAGAAGAAAAAAGAAAAAGAAAAGAAATAATCAACGCTTACAAGGAATCTATCACAAAATTATAGAAGCAACCATCCCATCACAACAGTGACTTCTATCTTAATCGAACTCTACACCGGAAAAACATTAAAGGTTCTCTGAAGAAAGCCATAGTCGGGACACACTGCGTAAGAACTAAATAAATAATTTTTAAAATGATATAAATCTCTTTGAGGACCTCTTCATTTTGAAATATCTACTTTTTTCTCTCTTAGGACCAACTCAAATAAATAAATTGCAAATATACATATATATATATATATATATATATATATATATATATATATATATATATATATATATTGGTCCAAATGTTATTTTACTGCAACAGTAGTTTATGAAGACAATCATATTTTAGCTAAAACTCAGTTCTATTCCAGTTTTGATACACATTTTTTACTCATTTTTTTATTTATTTATATTTTACTTTTCAGAATAATCGAAGAAATTATGGCTGCAACGGAATTTGTCAATTAAGTTTCGACCAAATAATCTTTGTTATCGAAAACTGGCTATCTTTTGCGAAAAAGAATAATCTATTAAAAATATTCAGGATAGTTTCCATTAAGCATTCAACTAAGTTATCGAACAATGTATAAAATAGGAAAGTATTTCATAAAACAATTTGCAAAGAATATATCATGTCCAGAAAGTCTCAAAATAAGGAAAGGTACAAAAAGACATTTAAGATTGTGAGATTCTTTGGGCAACAGTACATAAAGTGAACTGGAGATAGCAAGATAAGATTTACAAAAAGTGATGAAAGTATTACAGTTGAGAAACTTGTTACGCTTTCAGTTATGCTGTTATTTGAGATTGACGAATCGGAACAATCTCAAAACTGTTTAAAGGAAAGAAATAAGCCATTTTGAATATTTGATTTAACTTTTGAGTTAATGTATATTTCATTTACTGAAACGTTAAATATTGGAACAATCCCTGCGCCACGGGTAGAATGTAACACAAGATATTTTGAATAAAAAGCTTTCATTCTCCTAGACTAGCTGCCTAACAACGCAAAAGAACCCAATCTGCACATTTATTTACCCCCTGGTGGGCGAGAACGTATGGATTCATGTCTTTCCACAAAGCATTAACGCCAAGTGAAAGACAAACGGCCGCCTCTAGGATTTGAACTCATGTCACCAATTCCATTTTCTACCACCCGAACCGTTATGCTACGGGCGCCTCCTATTTGCTGAAAATGTAACTTTATGCGAAATCTAATAAAGATATAATTGTGTTAATGATATATATATATATATATATATATATATGTATATATATGTGTGTGTGTGTGTGTGTGTGTGTGTGTGTGTGTTTAGAGAGAGAGAGAGAGATTGTGTGAGAGAAAGAGAAAGAAACAGATAGTGAAAACGTGTAGGAGGAAAAAGTAAAGGAACTTCCGGTTGTATTTAAGTCATTAAATAGAAACTGTGATTCTTTAAAAGAAATTACGCCCCCCTGTTGACCTTCCGTATTTTGTCTATCATTTTTCAAAGCACATTCCATTACTTCCATTTCTTCCACTGAATCACAAACATTTTCTGTTCCATGAAAATAGAAATAAAAATTCCATACATCTTTTAAATGAATATTGTTTATTTCAAATAAAATATCAGATTAAATGAAGATTAATGAGATGAGGAAAGAAATGACTTGTTCTTTTATCAAGTTAATTAAAAAGTTTGATCTTTTGTAATTTATTTGATTTATTCAATTGAAAGTTTCAGAAAATACGAATCTAGTAAAATAACTTATACAATGACATTTCGCTTTCATAAGGTCTGACCTTTTAACGAGAACTTAAAACTATGATTAGACTTGTTGATTTGCCCATCAGCTTTTCATCTGGTCCTTGGATCACAAAGGTCAAAACTTATTCATTTGTTTTATGATTTTCCAGCACATATGATCAATGAAGAAAATTCAATTTTTTTTCTTTACCTGCATAAAATGATACAAACTTATCCACATGATAATGGTGTATGTCAAAATGCAAAAAACTCTCGATATCTTAGAGTGTATTTTTCTTTTTTTAATAAACAAAGAAAATTTCTTTACTATTTAAGCTTGAGCAATGCTGTACTTATATCTTTTTAAAAAAACTTAAATCTTTCGGGCGTTGATAGTCCTCTACCTTTCATTTGAAAGCACAAAAATGTACAACCAATTTTCATCTATATCTACTCTTTATTTCAAAAGACAAGTCACAACTTTTCAATACTTTAAACCGTGTTAAGCTACACAGTTAAATATTGCTTCATTTCCATCTATTTTTGCGAATTTTTAAAACAGTTTCTGATGCCTATTTTAATATGATATCTCAAAATAGACTCGATCTCAATATTTTCATCAACTATTATTTCATACGAAAGAAAATTTTAGATAAATAGTATTGATAAGAATTATATATCCTCCCCCAACATAAGAGGAAAAATCTCAAGACATTTTCATATTTAAATTCATCAGAAAGAGAGATGCACAATCATTCTATGCTGACTTTCCCATCTGCCCCACCCCCATCTCGTGCGGCGCCCGTAGCGCACAAATTCGTCTGGCAACAGCGAGCCACGAAAGTCGACCCTTCCCGTTCAGAGTCTAGTTCTCAACTCAACTGACTTTTTTTTCAAATCCCCAAAATTCTCCGCGCTCGCTTCCAGTGCATGACGTCATTCACATCCGCCTATCTGGGATTTTTATTTTGACATCTCTGAATGACTCTTCCGCCCCGCGCGCGCATGAACATCTGCGTTCATGCTACATCTAAGTAACCCATGCACTGAACTGAAAGGTTCTCAGCCTAACTAAACCCAAAGGCATAAAACGAAATCCCTCGGCCATTATATTACATTAATGTCAACTACCAGAAGTGAAACAAAGGATAATTTTCTTATCAATTTCAAAAGAGTGACTTGACTTTCGATTTTGAAAAGAAATTTGTTATTTATTATTACTGTGGTCCCATTTGCTAATCTGTCATTTTTAGCTGTAATATTGTAAAATAATCTACAAGAATACCATAGGAAATTCTAGAAACGGGAAGATAGTGTAAACCCATAATTTTCCGATCTTAAGAAATATGGATGGACTTAACAAAAGTTTATTTTTCGCCGTTAATATGCTTATGGTTCGCTCCATTTGAAGAATATCATGTTACCTTTGTGACAAGAACACAACTGATCAACAACTCCTGGGTCTGTAATAACCAAATTATACTATCCATGAAAATGTCTGATATTAATAGAAATAAACGGTAGAATTAAATGTCGGATTTGAGTTGCTTCCTATTATCAAACATGAGGGATTCAATCGCATCCCAAGAACGTTGACCATTCTAATTTCAAGTTACCAGACAAGGACAACCGATAAAGTCAACCTGATTACCAATATAAAGTTATCTTAAAAAGTCAATAAAAGAAATGGTGAAGAAAAAACAAAAACATAATCCACTGTTATTTAAAAACAAACTACACAAAGTAGTTACTGAAAACGAATGATTAAACTTTAGTAAGAATCTGCAATGTTTAATGTAAGAAGCCACAGACTTGCTGACCAAAGAACGCTTCTAAAGAAAGAATGGTTTTCTGACTATGAAATACTAGAAATATGTGGACACATAAGTCGTGAAGAAAATGCCTAACAAGAACTACCAACGTAAACGATTACGAGAGACAACTATTCCTGAAAGGATAATAAAAGGGAAAACTACTCCTGAAAGATTCCTAATGAGGAACCATCCCAAGCGACAGCAGATCAATAACGTATTTGACAATGATGAGGAAGATCTTAACTACACAAATAAGAGAAATCAATTACTGGCTGTAAATCCGCGTGCTATTTCCTTAAAAATAGAAAGGACTCCATAAAAGAAATGACCTATTATATATAGACCAACACATTCTAAAGGTGGGAAAGACAAAGAGAAAAATAGTATTCATAATATGACTTCAGATTGGCATATGACATCATCTCAAAAACATAAATAACAGAATGTTCAAGAGCGTTCCAAATCATTGAACAAATCACAAAATCACGAGAGATATGGAAAACTATAAAGTAGAACAAGTAGTTGGAGAACAAACCTAAGCAGAAGTAAAAATCTGAAGAAGTATCTTTTAGGTAAATTTGTTATTATCGCAACTATATCTTCCAGCAATACGCGAATGAATAATATCCAGACAAAAGGCAAAGGAGGTCAAATATTTACAAATTCATAAGAAGAGATAAACCACCTCATGTACATGGAAGATATTAATATTTTTGCCAAGAAAGTAAATGATATATAAACCCTATTATCAACTAATTCCATTTTACAGTTTTCCATGGTTTTGGGATTAATTTTATTATTATTATTATTATTATAGGAAGTGTAGGTAATGGTTTGATATATCAAAAGGCGATACAGACAGTCATCATCTTCTCGTGCCACCAGCACAGATATCCATGACCCTCTCTCGCCACTCCTCCCTATCGTTCATAGCTTCTGGCAGGTCCTTAGAGCTACATCCCGTATCCTCAATGAGTTGCTGTATGTAGGTTCGTGCTGGTAGGCCTGCTTTGGTTCGGCCATTTGAGGCGGTCCATAGGAGAACATCACTTATGAGCTCGTCCTTGCTTCCCCAGCAATGTCCTGCATGTCTGGTTCGTCTTTGACAGTTTTCGTGATTGGAGGTAGGTGGCCTTAGAGCAGGTTCCTTGTGGGGTGTTGCCTCCAATCGATGTTCTAAGCACATAGTCTAGACCGATGATAAAGAGGTATGGTGCTAGTGTGTCTCCTTACAGTACTCCTGCAACAATGCCAAAGTAGCCTCTGTCTCCATCCGGTGAACGTACTTTCACTTTGGTGTTTCTATAGTGAATCATTATAGCTGCAACTGTCTCTTTTGGTAAGCCGTATGCAAGTATAATTTGTTCCATCTTCCCTCTGTGAATGGAATCAAAGGCCTTGGTAAAATCGACAAATAGTATTGTCGCCTGTAGTTTTTTTTGCCCGGACGCCTTCAAGGATTCTACAGATTGTCAATATTTGTGAGGTCGTGGATCTATTTATTTGGAAGCCATTTCGGTTCTTCCTAAGAATTGAGTCAATTTTGGGTTCTAAGCGGTTGAGTTGTAGGCCCTACTACGCAACTGGAATACAGACAACAAACAGTGTAAAATTACAAATGGTTGGTCAATATCCCGAATCAATAACAATTTTTCAGCATTCACACACTGTTCTGAAGATGGATCTTTCAGGGAGACAAACTTCAAATGAAATCGCTGACATTGGTTCGGTATTTTTAACCATTAGAAGATTTATCATTCCCAGAATGTAACGTCAAATTGCTATCTATTTCATACTGTAAGTTATCTTTTACTTATAACACTAATATAATCCACCACTATGAAATAAGCTGTAAAGTAAATATATGTTATAAACAAAAATACTTTGATGCACGTGAATATTTTGATGCAAAATAATATTTTGACAACTAATATGTTGACGATGTTATAGCTTACTTGAACTAAAATAAAAAAAAGGATTCAATATATTCAAAATTAAAAATATATATTAATAAAAGCATAGTAAGCAAACGTCAAAAAAGATTTCCGGTAGATTTTATCCTTCAAACTACAATTTTTGAATTCAAAATTAGAGCTATAAATTTTGATAATTTTCAACGAATCTCGAAAAGGTACGATTTCTTTTAATCATTGTGAAGATTTTCTCTGCTTCAATCCAATCACAGAACGTTCTAAACGTTACAACTCCATTTAGAGATAAGTGCGTTTATTTGAGGCGAAGAGGATACAATATCTGCATTCAGAACGTCTGGAACCAGATTGACCGATTGAGTTAGAATAGTGCCATTAGAATAAAAACGCTAGCTTCTGGTTGGTTATATTTACAGCTACGACTTATTCACTGCAACAAGCCTATATTTAGTCACCTAAATACATTAATTCACGTATTTGTTCGTTCTGCTCTTCGCTGTCAACCCAAAAGCACGAAACTAAACATAAAACAATCTTTCATGCTGCTGAAACAAGAAAGCAGCTATTCAAAAGCTGAATATTATAGCTTATAACGAAATTAATTCTTAAAAACCAATCTTCGCTGATATCGAGTATGTAAAACAAGAAAAAAATAAAAAAGGCGGACTATGTTTCATTTGAATTAAATTATTTCTGCTGTCTTTTAAATATTAACTTCTTGCAAAAATAGAATATTCTTCTTGTTTCTTCTATTAAGGCTTTTCAGTTTCAAATTTGGTTGAAAATTTTAATATTACACTGTAAGATAACAGAAGTTAATTTCCAATAAACTGATTACACCCGTTCATAGAACGAAACAGAAATTTTTAATGAATACGTTCCGCCAAAAACCAAATTCGGAAAGATAATATTGATGTACTTTATTGAATATTCTATGTAGAATATATATATATATATATATATATATATATATATATATATATATATATATATATATATATATATAAGCTATATTTATCGTTATCTCTAAATAGATATGAAACTAAAATAATTTAAAAAACGTTTACATTCGTGAGAGGCGTATTGAAGATTTCCCTAAGTTCCAGTTTTTCTGATAGGGGAGGATTTTTTTTCTTGTTGAGGATTGTGTGTGTGTGTATGTATTGTTATTGTTGTCTCCTAAACTAATCACAACATAATAAACTCATATAAGCATTTCCATGTTGATTAAAAATGAAAACTTACATCTCCAGATGCTGAGTGTACGTTAGAACAAAAAGTGTCAAGTGAATATGATGCTCATATGTAATCTTATGTCAAGTGAGAATTGCCGGAAGATCTTATTGGCCTTAGTAATTTCTCAGATTCAACAAAATATCACACACACACACACACACATACACATATCAGTGTGTCTCTGCATCTGTGTGTGTCGGTGTCTGTGTGTCTCTGCGTCTGTGTGTGTGTGTGTGTGTGTGTGTGTGTGTGTGTGTGTGTGTGTGTGTGTGTGTGTGTGTGTGTGTGTGTCGGTGTGTGTGTGACAAAATTAACTGATTGTAATGTAACGAAATGAACTTGCTTTTGAGAATGTATTTGTAATAATTTTCTTCACTGCTGTCTCGACTGAGTTAATGAAAAAAATCAGATTTAAGTAATTTTCTCGGAGAGAAAGTTGATTGTTGAAAGAACCAGCTGTGACCTCGAAAGGTCAAATCATGTTGTAGATTTCGAAGTTGTCAAGAGGTGACAGCCAGATATGAGCTGATTATATTGGAATCTACTTTTGGGTCGGTGAGTGCAGAGGTAATGACCCTTGAACTTGACTTGAAAAATAGCTGATTTAGAGTGTATTTTCAGCAAGGGAATAGATTTAGATTATGAAAATATTTACATGTAATGATAAAGTTTCCACGTCACAAATTAGTTGGTGTTTTGACTAAGAAAACAATGGATCGGCTTGTATTGAGAGAGACATAGCACACACGCCATTTTGATATCAGTCGGCAGAGATATAACTCTGTATAAGCGTATAAGATCTATACAACCAACTCAAATACCAACAAACTCATAAGTAAAAGACTCAAGCATTTCACTAAGGTGCTAAGATAAACATAATACCGACACACATGTAATCTGTCTAGACAATGTGTAACGTAATGGCCAAGGGATTTCGGTTCATGCCTTTGAATTTAGTTAGGCTGAGAACCTTTCGGCTAAGCACATGGGTTAGTTCGGTGCAAACCTTGATGTAGAAGGTAACACCCATGCGGGGCGGATGTGCCACTCAGAGATGTCACAACAGTCCGAGATGACGGAACAGGGTGACAGGGTGCGGGTGGGAGATTTGAAGAAAGTTAGAGAGTTGAGTCCTAGACGCCAAACGAGGAATATCGACTTTTGGAGCTCACAGACGCTAGGCGAACTTGCGCCCTATGGGGGCTGCACGAGATGGGAGCCAAATGAATAAGACGGCATAGCGAGATTGTGTCTCTCCTCCTTATGTCGAAACCTTTAAGTCAAAGTTAATAAACCTGAACAAGAAATCGTTACGTGTTTTCGAATTTCGAGATTCCTATGTTCTTTATATGTTCTATCGTTATGAACATTATATGTCTATTTCACACATGGCGTTAATTGTGGCTATGGAACAAATGTATTCTATTTTGTATAACTGTAGATGTCATACGATAATTGTTAGTATTTCCTTTGATATACTTTTATTAAACTATTTATGTTTAATCAACTAGCATTATTTTTCTTTCGGAGAAGTGATAGACTTATTCTGGTTAGAACATTTGTCACCAGAGGAGATTACCACGGTTTACCTGTTGAGGAAACAACTGTTTCTTTTCACCGATAAGAATCACAACACAATAAGGGCGGATTGAATTTGTATGTGTGCCTGGGGAATTGTTCAGTTTAGCTTCTCTTCACAATAAAGACAGTCTAATAAAGTTTCAAAGTTATCCGGTGTTTCTTGAATATTCACTAATATGACTGTTAAAAATAAAGGGACTTTATCTATTTCAGATATTGTTAAATGAAGACTTTTGTATCATCCTTAATGTTTAATAGATAAAGTGGATTTCTATAACATCTAAGATAATAAATATTAGGCTACTAAGTTTGATACTTTATTTAACCGCATCATTTTGATTGCCATATGCAATGCGTAATAAGTTAACAAAGGTTCCTATGCGCACACTAGAAATAACCCGATCACCTGTGACAAATATCTCATTACGGTCGAAGTCCATCAACTTCGCCTTTATTGAAATCGAAGAAGAGCTACAGTAATCATAGCGACCAGGTTCATCTGAAATTTGAGAGAGAGGGGGGGAACAGATACCACAGTTTAATCCCAGCCAGGAAGCCGGTGAGTGTGGCCTTCATCCTTGATAAAAATGCAAGATGGAAAGTTTTGAACGCACAGATGCTCCAGATTGTTGGTAGAAATGAATAAACCTGTGATTTTTTATGGTTGCTTATTAGGAACCTGAAATTCTTATTGATGTTGGGTTGTTTCGTGCTTGAAAATGTTGATGAATTTTTCGGTGATATTTGGTAAATATATGCAGCCTTGATAGAGGGAAATGAGTTGTTTTTGTTAATTTTCAATCAGTGTGGGAGTTTATTTTTGTTGTGAATCTATAAAACATGAGATATGATGTCTTGATACAATTTTTGAGTGATAGAGGTTTTAATCTGGTTACTTATATTTTTGCTAATGTACTAAGACTGGTGATGGTGTCATTGGCTATTTTGATTGGCCATTTTTCAAAATAATGATGTAATTGCCAAGTGTTGTTATACTTAGAATATAACAGCCTCATTCTAAAATGCATTTAAGATTTTCTAGACAAATCTTCCTCTTAACTCTTGAAAAATCCTTTTCTTCCGTAAATTAACCCCAACGTTTACTTCTTCCTACTTTCAGTATTGATGTATAAGACAAATAATTCTGTTTGTTATTTCATAATTCATTTGCCCAAAAATGGCTCCAGTTATAGCCGAAAGTAATTTGGAAAAAATACTGCTCCTTCCTGAATTCCTTCTATAGAGAAATCAAGCGACTTATACGAAGACTTGAATGAATCAAAGATAAAATTTGTAGACATGAAGTGTTTGTCATTTATAATCAAACACATCTAAAAGATAATATTGTATATATGTAACCTATATGAAATATAAGTATATAATATAGCATATTTATGTATTATATATATTGCATATATTATATGTATCATATATATTATAAATATAGTATATATTTATACATGTATATAGTACATACATATAATATGTATATCATGTAAATACATAATATTCTATATATGATATATGATATATATATCATATATATTATATAAATGGAATATATAATATATACATTATATATATATCCTATGTACAATATATTAAAAATATATATGCATATACATAATATATATATTATATATGGAATAGATATATATAACATAACATACATTTGATATATTTTATATGGTTTGGTTTCTTTGTTTAATGGCATATCAACTCTTTTTAGGTTATTTAATGCCAAAGCCATTCTCCTAGAAGGACAGTAGTGGTACTATTTGACCCATAGCTGGGAGGATAAAGGGGTTTCATACCTTTCCCAAGGGTATTTGCCCGAAAGTGAATGTAATAGCGCGACTGAAGTACGAACTCGCGTACTACGATTCCGCAGTCCATCGCTTTAACCATTACATCACGAGGACACCCACTATATTTTATATGATATATATAATATATATGTGCGTGCACATATATATGCGTGTATATATATGATATATAATATGTATATATAAAATACATGCATGTATATATATATATATTATATATGTATACAATAATATGCACGTATATATATAATATATAATATCTATATATAAGAATAATATAAGTATATATATATACACATACGTGTGTACGCGCGTGTGTGTGTGTGTGTGTGTGTGTGTGTGTGTGTGTGTGTGTGTGTGTGTGTGTGTGTGTGTGTGTACAAGAACTTCAAAAAGTATTTTCTCAACACCTGTTTATGAACCCCAGGTGTACTGCTAAGTTATTATTCCTACTTTCCGGTTTGGTACTGGTATAGGATAGGTAAAGAAAATGTTGAAATCTAATTTAAATTCTTCGAATATCCGTTCACTTTCTGCCACATCAGATGAGTATTTTATCTTTTCCACGTATCCTGTTGGCGTTTGGCCAAAAACAGGGTCTGACTTTTAAAGTAATCGAGTCACTTGAATGCTTTATATTTCACAATTTATAAGATACAGAATGGAAATTTAATAACGAGGCCTTTCTTTTTATAGAAAAGCCTATTAAAGTTTTTAAATTTTTGTTAATCTTAAATATGTATGAACTTTGTTTCAAATTTCGAATTTTCAAATAATTCTTATTTTGCCGTTTTATTTTCAGTTTTTGTTTTGTTTTGTTTTTTAAAAATATTTCAGTATTTTGTTTCTTTCACATAGAGACTAATGAATTTATCCAATATGCATCGTGAGTGGAATTAAAATTCTTCTTACAATAAGCAAGTCGAATGTATTCTAGTTAATTAGTCATACACACAAATTGCTCAGCAAGAGATTCATTTAAAATAGACGAAGAATCAAGGAAATTTATATAAAGACAACAAGAAATCACATTTATTTGAATCAGGGTAAATGTTTCAATAGCAGTGTGACTGAAAGAATTCATCAAAGATTTATCTACAGTTGATGTTCACCTAAAGAAATTCGTCTATAAATACTGTTTACCTCTGATAATTTATATACTGACAAACGTAAGTTTCACTTTCAAGGGTATCGAAGAATATATTTCATAACATTTTCTATTTGGATGTTAAAAAATTTTTATTAGATATATTTTAAATTTGATATTAGTCATTCTTCGTATTTATTAAATTACTTTTACAAAACCATTCAGGTAAATTACATCAGCACAAATTATATTCTGTAAATAAACCAATTATCGAAGATA
Source organism: Sepioteuthis lessoniana (assembly GCA_963585895.1). NCBI lineage: Eukaryota > Metazoa > Mollusca > Cephalopoda > Myopsida > Loliginidae > Sepioteuthis > Sepioteuthis lessoniana. Next base: position 2,351,019 of record OY757907.1, on the reverse strand, counting down.
AATGCGTGAGCCACCTATATATATATAATACACACGCACACACACACACACACATACACAGAGACATATAAATAAATATATATGGAAGTAAACAATTGAAAGGAATTGGACGGTATAGAGAAAAATTGAAAAACAAAGTAAACCGAAAGTAATGAATTTATTTGATAAGAAAGTCGACGTTAAAACGTTTCGGCCTTAACGAACCTTCATCAGGACTTTAGAATAGTTGGCTTTTGAAAAAACATCCATAGTTGTTCTATCAAAACTTGTTTCACCATTTCAAAGTCCTGATGAAGGTTCATTAAGACCGAAACGTTTTAACGTCGACCTCCCTTCGGAATAAATTTATCACTTTTGGATTACTTTTTTTTTTCAATTTTTCTCCAGATATATATATATATATATATATATATATATATATATAAGTAAATACATATATAAATATATATATATACATATATATATATATATATATATATATAACTACATATATATATGTACATATATATACAGAGAGAGGGAAAGAGTGATATCATCACTTTCTCCACGGATATTACTGACACTCACTCTCTCTCCGCCCCCCCTCTCTCTCTCAATCACCCATCGCTTCTGGCTAGTCTTCCATATTACATCCTGTGTCCACACACAGCTAAAGTAAATAGATTTTTACTGGTCGGCCAACACTGGCACGTCCATGCGTAAGGGGTCCGTAGAAGAACGTCACTAATGAGTTTGTCCTTGCTTCTCCAGGCAGGGTTTCGCATCTTTTGCTCGTCTTACTTGGTTTTGGATGGTTTTTGAGATGGAAGGTGACTGGCCCTACAGCTGTTTTTCGTGCGGTGTTGCTTTCAGGATTTGTTTTTACTTGGAATATGCTTGTATAGTTCCCATCTAGCTTTTTTCTCTATGCATTTTGTTAGCATCCATGTGATGTATTTATACAGTAAGCAAGAAATCCCAATTAATTTTATCGGACCGATCAGACTTCTAGATGATGGATAATCAATCGATAGCGGTCCCCGCATTTGCTTGGCGTATATTACTTTTTGTTGATGAGACACATCTATAAAGGTACGTAAACCTGTCCACTTATTTCAGATGCTGGCCACTTAGAGTGGAGATTGCTCCTTCTCGTTTACCCGAAGGGTGATGCGGTTTTGACAACGCTTTGAATTATAGTCATAGGTGCTTTTGCCTTGTCAGTAGATGCCACTTATAGATGAGTAGTAGTAATTTCCTGACTGAACTCTTTGATCCGGGCCGGTGAAGCTCACCGTTAACTCAACTTCGTATTCATCCACCTTAATTCACATCCACCATCTTGTCAAATGACCCTTCTACTTTTTCGGTGTTTTTTCATGCTGATTCTCGGCATTTCTTCACAGCCTCCTTTTACCTACTCTAGCTAGCGGATATTAACATTCTAAAAGATAGTCATAGCATTTACTTTGATAGTTCACCATTAAAATTCAAAGAAAATATTCACTAACCGTTCATATTCTTCTGTTTCAGCAAAGTGTATAGTTATCGTTTATCATAGTCTTTTGTTCACCTCGGCATTTTATGTCCTATATCTTCTTTGGTCAACTACCGAAATGAATTTATATATATATATATATATATATATATATATATATATATATATATATATATACGAGGATCATTAAATAAGTTTCCAGACTTTTTTCGTATGGGCACTTTTATTGATAGTACACACATGAAACTATAGTTCCCTTCGAAGTAATCCCCTCCGGCTGCAATGCACTTGTACCATTCAAACAACTTCTGGAAGGCTCCAGGGAAGTCTTCTTGTGTGAGCGTGTCAACGACCTTCGTCATAGCCTCTTTCATCTCCTCAATTGTCTCATAACGACAGACTCTGAGCTTAGAGAATAAGCAAAAGTCACAGGGAACAAGGTCTAGACTATAGGGAGAGTGACGAACTGTCTTGATGCTCATCTTGGTCAAATAGTCTGTGACAAGGATGGAGTTGTGGACTGGTGCATTGTCCTAGTGGAAATGCCACTGACACGATTTGAAGAGTGCTGGCCTCTTCTGAGGAATCTCTTCCTGATCTCCCTTAAAACATAGTAACCATAACCCTAACCCTTTGGCCAATTTTACCATATTCAAAATTAACGCTATGTGCGAAATGGACATATAATGTTCATAACGATAGAACATAGGAATCTCGGAATTCGAAAACAAGTTACTACAAGTTTTCATTCATAAAAAACGTTATTTACTACAAACTTCACCCACAATGACCCCGTCTATCGTAAACTTCATTCATAAAAATATTGTTTATTAAGGCTGTCCATCATGTGCGCGACACAATCCTCTGTCCAGAGTGACCACCTTTCTTTCTTCTTCTCTGTCACTGCGAGCTTATTTCTCTGTTACTCTTTCTTTCTCTCCTCCCACCACGGTACAAAGTCAAATACAGTAGTAATCATAATTTTCTATGCTACCAACGATTTTTCTTTCTTTTTTTTTTTTTTTTAATTTTAGAATTATTTCCAAATCTATCCTCCACAACCATTCAAACTCTATTCGTAAATTAAACTCTGACAGACGTAAATGAGCAAATACCTTCTTATTCTTTTTCTTTTCTTCATGCCTTTTTTTTTCTTGGAGTTGAGTTATGTTTCTTCACTTTTTCTTTCTTTTTTTTTCTTTTCTTTTCACGCCTTTTTTTTTTTTTTTTTTTTTTTTTTTGGAGTTGCGCTGTTTTTTCTTCTTCTTCTCTTTTCGGTGTTGGACTTTTCTCCTTTTTCATTCTGAGGGGTGCCGCATTTATTCTTCTTGTTTTTGGTCTCTTTTCCTTGTTTCTAATTTTCTGAGGGCCTTGTGTTTTCTCTCTCTCCTTCGACCGCCTGAACAAGCCGCTCCGAAATAGATTCCTCATTGTTCTTAGCCGCTTCTCTGATCGTCTCCGTGGAACCATGGTAACCCAGTCGTACTATACCCATGATACGGATATGCCAAGTTCTGGCGCCAAATAATCATATGTACCATATTCACAATTAACGGTATGTGCGAAATAGACATATAATGTTCATAACGATAGATTTAGAAAGAACATATAAAGAATCTCGAAATTGGAAAATACGTAACGACTTCTTGTTCAGGTACGAAACCTTTTTATTAACTTTGAGTTAAAGGTTTCGACATAAGGAGGAGGGATACAATCTCGCTATGCTGTCTTATTCATTTGGCGCCCGTCTCCAGCGTCCCCCATAGGGCGCAAGTTCGCCTCGCGCCTGCGAGCTCCAAAAATCGATCCTTCTCGTTTGGCGTCTCGTACCCGACTCTTTCTCTCTTCAAATTCTCACACAACCTCCGCGCGCTTCCGGTGCATAACGTCACCCGCACCCTGTCACCCAGTATCGTCTCGGACTATTATGACATCTGAGTGACACCTTCATCCGTCCGGCGCAACCGCGTTAACACCTGCTTCAATGTTACACCCAACCAACCCATGTGCTGAGCCGAAAGGTTCTCAGCTTAACTAAACTCAAAGACATGAACCGAAATCCCTCGACTATTTTATAACAAAATCAACTCTGGTGTATTGATTTCCTTACTCCTCCCACACCTCTCATCATCCCTCACAGACTCCCAGCCTTCCTTGAATCTCTTATGCCACTCATAAACTGATGCTCAATTCATGCAAGATGGTCGAAAAGCAGTCTGAAGCATTCCATACGTTTCTGTGGCATTTTTTCCAAGTTTGAAACTGAATGTTATTGTATATCGTTCTTCTAAAGTGTCAGATTGCATTTTTAAAATTCACCAGCTGTTACAATCATGCTTTAGTAGGGTGTATTCTAATTGCTACTGTAGCTGTTTATTTGAACCTGAAATCATAAAAATTGGTCAGTCATCTCAAAAGATGTATAGCAATAACATAGTGAATTTACGAAAATCTACGACAATTTTAAATGTCTGTACAA
>OY757907.1:2199563-2342063 GCA_963585895.1 Sepioteuthis lessoniana | reverse complement strand
TTTTTTAAAAAATTGTTTTGAAAGAATTTCCTTATGGAGTTAATAAACTTTATGAATAATGATATAAAATGTTCTTTTGATCTAACATATACATTATTCTGAAGAATGATGTCTGATCAAAATGTGTCCGTTTGTTCTTATAATTATATCTGCATCTGTCTGGTAAAAGCACCTGTTTTAATATGTTTTTATTAGATATAAAAGCAATGTGTTTCAAGATGATTTGACGAGCATGTTGCTTTTTGTGAATTTTTTCGGTGATTTTTTCAAGGGGCGGCTCTTCAAATTAATAGCGATATGTTGTTGGGTTTATTTGTTTTTGCATAGGTGAATATAACACACACACACACACACATATATATATATATATATAAGTATACATCATGACTCTTTCTCACCATCAATCCCTATCATCAATCGCTCCTAGCAGATTCTCCAGACTGCATCTAGAGTACAAATAGAGCTGAAGTACAAAAGTTTTTCCTCGCAAGCCAATACTGGTGTGTCCATATATAGGAGTCCATCAGAGAACGTCATTTATAAGTTCGTCGTTACTTCTCCAGCAATGCCCTGGGAGACAAGTAGCCAACCAGCTGCTGTTTTGTGGGGTCTTTCTTCTAGAATTTGTTTTAGACAGCACTTAGCATTTTCGCATAGTTCTCACCAAGCTTAGTCTTTATGTTCTTTATAAGTGTTCTGTCCATATAGCTGTATGGACACAGATGCAGATTGGAAGAAATCCAATTTTATTTTATTGGATGGATCAGATTTCCATATAATCCATAGCCTGCCAATATCAGTCCACACGCTCACTTGGCGTAAGTCGACATGTCTTTCAGTAGATGTGATACTACTATAGAGAAATGTAAACTGGTCGACTTATTTTAGAGACTTGCCATTTACAGTGGAGATGGCGCTTTTGTTTAAGACACGTATACTCTGTTTAATTTATATTGATGTTGAAGTCAGTGCCTGTTTGCTCAAAGCAAGGGATTCTGCGTGCGCTGGGGGTATTGACTAGAAGCGCTAGATCGTCTGCGTAGTCTGGGTCTGTCAGAGTTTAAGCTGGATATCGTCTTCTTCTTGCCTTTTTAATGTAAAACGATTATTTTAATTGAACTATGAGTGTTTGAAGTATGTAATCTAAGTAGAATATAAACAAATATAGTACTAATAAATCTCCGTGCAAGATTCCAGCAACAATATCGATAAAGCCAATCTTATTTTCCCTAAGAATTTTCTCGATTTTGAAAAGCAAAGCATTATAAACCTTAGCAGTAATAGCAGTAAGAGTTATGTCTCTGTAGTTCTTTGTGATTCCGTGGTCACCTTCATTTTGAAAAGGATAGAGTATAACCTTTCGTCGATGTTTCTATTGTTTTGTTTATAGACTGCGTTGTGAGAGTCGGAGAAGTATGTCATCATATTTTCTTGTTGTCCATAATTCAGCGGGTATTTCGTCTAGGCCTATAGATTTTCTGGATTTTTTTTTCAATACAGTTTCAAGTCCTACCTCCGTAAATTGTCTTAGTCTGATGTCTTGTTGGCCATCAATGATTTTAGGATAGGTTTGTCAGTGATTTCAAGATGTTTTCCGAACAGATTCTTGAAATCTTCTTTCCATTTCTGATGTCTTTTTGGATGGCAAATACTTGCTCTCGATGTGTTCTTCCTTCAATTCACTTCATACATTGTCGGTCATGCTATTCGGGATTATCTATCTTCAACCGAGTTTTTTCTGATTTTATTCATTTGACCTGGAATGTATACTAATTGTTCTTTATGGTATGTGTTAGTTCTCTCAGGGCTTTCATAAGTTTCTGCTTTTATTAAGTTTCTTAAGTTTCTGCTTTTATTCAGTTTCTTAAGTTTCTGCTTTTATTAAGTTTCTGCTTTTATTAAGTTTCTTAAGTTTCTGCTTTTATTAAGTTTCTTAAGTTTTATTAAGTTAAGAATGCTATTTTTAACTCATTCTGTTTTTTCCTATCTCTACTCGTGACTCTACATTCGGCTCTTTGGTTGGTATACACTCAGCTTTTGCTTCGATATGGGAAGTTGGAAAGATTTCATATACACCATTCCAGGTATGTCGTTCAGATGTATCCCAAAAAGTATCACTCTTGTTTTTTATAGTTGTCGTAGATTTATTGCGAATATCTCTATTGGTAAGTGAGGACCAGTCATAACGTATGATTTTGACTGTTTCTTATTTCTGCGTAGACTCAAGCGTATCTTCACCGAGACGATTCTGTAATTGGAAGATACTCCTTCAAAAGAGGAGTGTGCCTTACAGTTCAAAGCACTATTTACCCCCTTCTTGTTCATGATTATATAATCTAGGTGGACTTTAGTGTTATTTGAGATGTAGATCCACACCTTCTCTCCCATTTTTTCAAAATTTAGTATTTACCATATTTATTTACCTCTCCGCTCGGGCAGGATATGACCCAAGGGCAATTTTTAAGCTGAGATTATCAGGTTTGAATTCAGAGTTTTTCTTCTAGTTGCCTCACCAAGGCTGAAGAAAACAGTCTGCCCTACTATTTACCCATAGCTGGAGGGAGAATATTTGGATTCGTACCTTTCCCAAGGGTATTAGTGCTATGTGAAATGCAATCAGTCTTGTCCAGGGTTTGAACTCGCGTTACCGTGTCCATTTCCTACGACGATAACCATTACACCACGGGCATCTCCTTAGTATTTATGCATGCTAGCCTGTTCTCGAGTGAAAAAGCTGCCATTCCTGTTTGGCAAGTTGTTTAAGCAAAATTTATTATTTTTAATTTTGCCTATATGAATATTCATGCCTCCATCGATGATTAGAATATTGTGTTTGCGAATGTGTCAAACAAGGGAAGATAACCCGTTATAGAAGCTGGCAATATCCGTTTCTTCATTAGCATTGTTGCAAGTGACGATTGTTATGTATGGGTTGCTATAAAATGTAGTACACAATTCTCGTAAAGGTTCTCGATGATATTTAATGATTTTAAGGCACAAGGACTTAGAAAAACTCCTAAACTGCCTATAACTGCTTTGACAGGGTTTTTCCTCGCAGATGCCAACATAAGCGTCAACCTGGGACCGGCATCATGGCATTTTTATTCGAGTTCACCATGGTAATATGTATGATCTTGCGTTCATGTAATATCGAAATCATTATCGGTTGCAAATACCGAAAGCTCGGGTAGCTGTTTTTTTTTTTTTGTTCAAGTCCAAACGTTAAAAGTCACTATGTAAACAATGTTTTGCATCTAAGTAAGTTGGTTGGGGGATCTTGGGCAGAGTTTTCAAACTAGAGATCCAACATAAGCAGAAGATGATTCTTGATTACCGGCGTGAAGAGGGATACGAACTGGATTATGGTTTGGATTAGAGTAATTGTATTCTTTCGTTGATTGTTGTTTGTTTGTTTGTTTGTTTGTTTTTCTCATTAATAAACGACACCCTAAGAGATGAATAGCAATATTCTCCTGACTGAACTATTTGAAATAGACCTTTTTCTTCAGCGCTGCATCTGTTGAAACGCATCGTTGACCAACGTTGGATTCATCCGCCTTACTTCACATCCACCATGAAGCATCCCATGGTTTCCATTGTTATACACTTGTGTGGCTCGTAAAATATTTCCTCCCTCAGAGATTGTTATTCAGTGACAAGCTGGGGCAGGATATCTGAGTGGATATGGAGGCCAGAAAAAGAGTCCCCCGCTTCATTTCCAAAGTTTTAACTTAGATATCAACTAACCAAATATAGCTTGATCAGGTATATGTAGGAATATCTGATCTATCATTATGCCTTTACAATATTATTCTGGAGGAATTGATTCAATGTTTTCTAATGCAATGGAAATATCATCATTTTTTTCTCCTCACTGTCAGACATTAATGGCTTTATTCTTTTCTTTTCAACGGGCCGAAGAAAATAACATTATAATCCAGCAACGAGAAATATAACTTATTGTATTCACACAAAATAAACGAAAACAAAAAAGCCCCCATATTATGACCACTCATAAGAAAGGGAAATTTAATGTAGAAATATCTATATTTATTAATTTGCTTGAAATTGTATTAGTAGGACTGAAGACCATCTACGACTTGCCTCCTTCCTAAAAATAGAAAACAATCACTCCTGGTTAATCCATTTAGTTAAGCAGCATTCAACTCACTTGGACATCTGATTAATAGTAAAATATATATATATATATATATATGTATATATATGAGATTGACATCAATAAATATATATATATATATATATATATATATATATAAACATATATAAAAATAGATATATATATACGTGCATTCAATAAGTTTCCAGACTTTTTTGTACGGGTGTTTATAATTGTCGTAGACTCTTGAAATTTCACAATCTTATTGCTATACATCTTATGTGATGACAGACCAATTTTTATGATTTCACGTTCAAATGAACAGCTACAGCAGCAATTGGAATACACCGTACTAAAGCCTAATTGTCACAGCTGGTGAATTTCAAAAAATGCAATCTGGATGTGAGGACACGTTAAAAGAACGATATGCAATAAGATTCTGTTTTAAACTTGAAAAAAATGTCACAGAAACGTATGGAATGCTTCAGGCTGCTTTTGGACCATCTTGCATGAATAGAGCATCAGTTTTTGAGTGGTATAAGAGATTCAAGGAAGGCATGGAGTCTGTGAGGGATGATGAGAGGTGTGGGAGGAGTAAGGAAGTCAATACATCGGAGTTGATTGGCCAAAGGTTTAGGATTAGGGTTAGGGTTACTATGTTGAGGTTTTAAAGGAGTTCAGGAAGAGATTCCTAGGGAAGAAGCCAGCACTCTTCAAATCGGGTCAGTGGCATTTCCACCAAGACAATGCACCAGTCCGCAACTCCATCCTTGTCACAGACTATTTGACCAAGATGGGCATCACCTCCCTATGGTCCAGAGCTTTCTCCCTGTGACTTTTGGTTATTCAGAGGCTGCCGTTATGAGACAATTGAAGAGATGAAAGAGGCTGTGACGAAGGTCATTGACATGCTCACACAAGAGGACTTCCCTGGGGCCTTCCAGAAGTTGTTAGAACGGCACAAGTGCATTGCAATCGGAGGAGATTACTTCGAAGGGGACTATAGTTTCATGTGTGTTCTATCAATAAAAGTGCCCATACGAAAAAAGTCTGGAAACCTATTTAATGATCCTCGTATGTATCAATATATAAATATATATATGAAAATATATGCATAATTTTTTATATATATATTTACACACACACACACACACACACATATATATATATATATATATACTCAAAATACTGTTACAACCCCAATTTTTCATCATATATTCAATTCTCAACAGAATTACAACTTATTTTGATCCGTTTATATTTCCTTTTTATCAATAAGCATAATAAATTCACGTTAGGGGAAGAATTCTACTTCCATTTTTACCAACATCCACATTTTGTTTTCTTGCATCTGAAAGATCTGGGTCAAGATGATTTTCTACCAATACTGACTTGGCATAAATGGTACACACGCATGCACACAAACCGACTGCTCTGTTCAAATATGAACTTTCTTTTAGCAAATCTGTTCCCATAAATATTCTACGGCTAGGCGCCATTGAAACTTAACAATAAGCCCATTAAGTAATGCTTTATCAACTTAAATAAGCTTTTGGCATTCAATATGAAGTCTGTCCATTTTTCTCTTCCTAAAGGCGAATTAAACTTTTCACAAAATGGCACGGATTCATCTAAAATACAGTCTTACTGTAAAAGTTTAGGGATAATCAGAAAAACGGGGATCATTTGGCACTGAATTTATTCTGCTTATCAGGGGATTTATGGTAATCTCCATTGAGATGATAACGTGAAAACAGAGTGGTGACGAAACGGCACCGAAAAGACTATACCCATACCATTTATTGCAACAATATTGCATCAAGTGTCGACATCCACAACTTCCAGTAATTGATTCATTGATTTGATTTCCAGTCATGATTGTTCCATGACTCCATGAAAAATAAACAATTCTTTTTTACAAGTAAACTATTCAGATACGTGTGATTCTCTTTTGAAAAGAGAAGCATCACTAAATTTATTCTTAAATCTGCTTGATAAACTCTGTAAAAAATATTTTCTAATTTTTGCCCTAAAATGTGTTAACGTCCATTGATTTGTAACCATTAACTAGACTTAGTTTTATAATAACAGTAGAGACAAATTATCACCAATGAATATGTATTCCTCTCGCAAATTTTATAAATTTAATTTTTTTTCTAATTCCAAGGTACCAGAATTTATGCCCTTCCTATGGACATTACACTGAAATGCAAATAGCATCGCCAAGGATTTGAATTCAGGACACCGATTACGTTTCCTATAATGATAACCGTTACTTAAAGAGCGCCTCCTTACACATTTTATATTCTTGTTTTATTCGAACTTCGATTTTCGTCAAAGTGGCTGAGTTTTCAGTGTTGTTATTTTATGCTATTCTTTTAATTTTTTATCAGTAAAAGTTTTCGGACTATTGTCTTCGCCTTTATTGTTGTTTTTTTTCACAAGGTTTCGGCCGCTGTATCCTTCGGCATTCCTCAGCTGTCCCCTGTTTATCTGGGCATAGAAATGATTCACCACCATGTTTTATCAAGAGTCAAACTTTAAAAATGATTTCCTTGGTTGAATCATTTCTATGCCCAGATAAACAGGGGACACCTGAGGAAGGCTGGAGGATACAGCGACCGAATCGTTGTGAAAAAAACAATAAAGATGAAGACAATAGTCCGAAAACTCTTACTGATAAAAATCATCAAGCTTCGTCTCAGAAATTTAGACAACTATTCTTTACATGTTTTATAGCATCTTAATTTCAAAATCTGTCCACACATTTCATTATTTCTTTTAAACTCAGACTCACGTACCGAAATAACTCATAATCTTATGTGAAGGCAAAGAATCTGCAACACATTGTTATATGCAAATAATTACACTAGACATGAGTAAGTTACACCCACTAGAAGTTGTATGCAACAAGCCAACACTTTTAATTGAATCTGGTGATGTCATGTATCCCTCAAGTGGATTGCAACACACACACACACACACACACAAACACTCACACATATGCACACACTATCAAAGAATCTCATTTAACAACTTTTGCCAATCTCCAAGACAAAGAGTCGTACAAAACAAACTGCCAAATGCATCAAGGGTAATTCAATTCTTGTTGATTATTCAAACACCAAGCAAATGGAGATGACGTTGTTTTGCTTAAAAAAACAGCACTTTTGCTGATCACTTCAGAAATCCGTTTACGTTTTTTAATCTTCAAAAACTAAAGATTTTTTTCTTTTTCTTCTTTCTTTCTTTCTTTTCTTTCTTTCTTTTTCTCTCAATCACAATTTTCTGAAAGAGTTCTTCGTTGAATGATCAAAACTCCAAGCCATTCTATATATTAATTTGCAAAAGCAGCATACTGGCAAATAAAAAGCCATTAATTATAGTCAATGTGCTGCACTGATGATGCTTGTTTTCAAAGAGAATTGTAAAAGAAGCAAAACAGATATCTAACGAAAAAATACTTGAAGAGGGTTGTATCTGTCCAATGAGAAACTCTCTAAATGACATGCATGGAAATTGTCTTTTCCAAATTAAAGATAAAAATGAAAGTAAAAACATTAATATAAATCCTCCTGTAGCTGACTCTTCACAGTCGAGGAGAAACTGCCCCTTCACCTTATAAACCAAAGCCTTCAAAATTAAAATCACTGACGAATAAAGCGATACCCGAGGGATTCCACGAAAGAGAATCGATACATCAGTCCAGTTTCAAATATAGATTAACTCCCCTGGTTTTCTCATGAACATTATTTATTCGTTGATGGTCGTATCGGTAAACTCATCTTTAAAGAAAGAAATAATTAACGATTATTAAAAACTCATGAAGCACAAAAATTCTCAATCTGGGCTTTGAATACGCTGATTATATCCCCTATTGAGGGGTAAGACCCCCCCCAAAAAAAGGAAGGTTTCTCAGGTGTAACACTAAACTGTATATGATGGTAAGTTTCCAGTTCTGGAAATCTAGAGAATGTGGAGAACCCATTTCAGTTCCATTACTTTCAGATTCACTCTGATTCGGGGTGGTAATAACGTTTGGTCCCATCGATGGGTCAAATAAATCTGTTACAAAATTATTCGTATGCGACAGGGTCGTGGACAAACATTTTAAGATATTATTACACAAAAATATGAACGCACAATGAAAGCGATTCCCTAACCCCAAGGCATAAAATAACCCCAGACAGGTTTGCAGGTCTTTAAAATCAATCAATCAATCAAATAATTAAACGAAATGCGAAGATTCAATCACTGGTGAGGTTTTTTGTGGCTAGATATCTGTTGTCTTTATATTTGAACATTTTTGAATAATAAGAATTTTTAGAATATAAAATGGAAATAAGATTTTTTAAAACCATTTATCAATGTTCTTAGTTTCAATTCCATCAAACTTTGAAATAATTCAAAAGCACCGGATGTACTTTTGAAAGAACAATGTAAATTAAATATTCGAAAAACACAGCAATTGTGATTTGTCTTTGCTGTCCAGTAACAAATGAATAGACGATTGCTAATTTCTCTAAATAGGTCGTAACTGATAATATCGCCTGGGTAACACGTAAAAGACATGAGTGAAAATACACTTACGCTCACTGTTCTTTTAAGTCAGAATAACGACAACTGATTACTTTGCAACAACCAAGAGTATTTGACAGGTGCAGACTCTCTCTCTCTCTCTCTCTCTCTCTCTCTCTCTCTCTCTCTCTCTCTCCCTCTTCCTCTCTCTCTCTCAATGTCTATCTCTGTGTGTGTGGAGACGTATTTCTAACAATCATGAAAACATAGCTAGGTTGTGGGGATGCATAGAGATGGATATAATGATTTAATGGAGGAATATGGTACTTACGATGCGTCGGGTGTGTTGTTTGATGGAGAAAAATGGTACTTACGGTGAGTTGGGTGTGTTGTGGAGTTATTTGTGGGTGGGGGTTATACTTTCTCCACTACTAAATTTTTTGGGGTCGTGGGGGCAGTATAAAAATCCCCTCCCTCACAAATAACCCCACAACACAGCCAACCAACCGTAAGTCTGTTGTATAGTCATTTGCCGTACCATAACGACGCAATAATAAAGACGCACGGATAAACGACAGACGCACGAATAAACGACGCATGATAAAGACGCAAGAATAAAGGACGCAAGAAGACTTCTTTAGAATTATATTTACCTCTCACTTTATTGCAAGGGTTCGAATGGGTTGCACGTGAGAGGATGCTGGAGACCGAACGTAAACTTCATATTTTGACCCCACTGTTATGACCGTCACGTTGTGTCTTTATTGTTCTCCTGATGTTGGGGTCTTCTCCATCGGGGCTTTCCGAGAGCCCCCTCGGTCTGGTGTGGTTTTCCCTACCACATCTGGTCTCTACTGTCTGGAATTCTGCTGGCAACTGCATCGGGGGTTTCCGAGGTCCCCCTCGGTCGGGTGTGGCCTTCCCTACCACATCTCGTCTCTAACCCTCTGGGAGTCTGCTGGCAACTGCATCGGGGGTTTCCGAGGTCCCCCTCGGTCGGGTGTGGCCTTCCCTTCCACATCTCGTCTCTAACCCTCTGGAAGTCTGCTGGCAACTGCTTTGGCACCCCAAACTCAACTGAGTTAAATAATAACTCAATGCCCACACGATCGCCTACTGGATCTTTGAATCGGATGTTTAATCGTCATCAAGCGGAAATAACTGTCATGCAGTTCAGAGGTTACTCTCTTCCGGTGCATGACTGTAATGGCACAATGAGACCTTCACCTTGTCCCATATCATAAACCTTAATCCGCCCACGCGATCTCTTTCGATTACTGGCCGTTGGAATGTGTCACTTCCTTCCGGTGTATCACCTTGGAATAACATTTTTAGGCCGGGGCGAGGGGTCAAAATATAACAAGTCTCCACACAGTATATTTAACATACCCCTTACGCACACCGTCAAATACATCAATAACGTATACGTAATATAACATTAACATAACATAGGTAATGGAAATTAGTATTGTAATTCAACACAACTCCCCACCTATTATCCTTACGTCCCAGACCTATTATGCTTACAAGTCAAATCATATATTCATTTTCTTAATTATGCAGTGATGATAATTTGCTCACCATACACACTCATACACATAAAAAATAAAAAATAAAAACGACATAGCTAAAATAAAAGAATTATTGCAACGTCTTATCACAATATATTCACAATATTCCTTATGCATATACGATCATGGATTACAATCATATATATGTAATATATCATTAACACATCATAACTAATACAAATTATTCTGGTAATCTAACACAAAACATATTCCAGCATAAAATACTAATATTGCAAGATACTCCATAGTATCTTGCAATATTACATGTCTCATCATAACGATATTTAGTGCGTTCTGACCCACCATACCCATTTATTATGCTTACAAATCAAAACTTTACTTTCTTCGTATTGCAATGATGATGATATTTCCTTCCTTAGTTAAAATTATCACCACACACACACACAAACGCACACACACACACACACACACACATGAATACAAAAAAAATTTAATCGGTCAAACTGTCTTTACTTTGGCTACACATTGCGACTTAAATATACAGTTGACAACGTCATATTTTCCGCGTGTTGTATGTATCTTCATACACACATATACTGCATATTACTTATACGAACACATACAAATAACACGCTAAATATAATCTACACAAACACACACACACACTCATAAAGAGTTGTACACAATCCTAACGTACACATATCTGCATATTGTGACGGCAAATTGACTATAAATCCCAAAACGGGACTTTATTTTCGCACGTGTGAAGACGGGGCAGGTTGGCACTTGATCCCCTACAGAAATAAGTCCTGTTCAGAGTTCTTTTCTCAGGCAGATAAGAACTGGCATATTACGTGAGGGAATAATTTAGGGCCAGACTGGCCAACGCTGGCAAAGGGGTCCAAAATTTCACACTATCACACACCCACCAGGCCGCTAAGCTTCTTTCCCTTAGATAATAGAAGAATACGGGCCTATAGGTCTTAGTTGTAATAATATTAATGTTGCTGTAGTAGTCGGCAACTCCGGTTTCCCGTGTGATACTTTAGGAATTAATAGGACAGTTCTAAGCAAGATAATGTAAGGCGAATAGAAGCTGAAAGGAAAGCATGAAATAATAACATAGACCACATGGTAAAATGAAAATACATAGGTTCTTTACTACGGTTATATATATATATATACGTTCAAAGTGTCAAAAACATATAATAGGATAGTCCATGAATATAAATGTCTTTTCCTGGCTTTTATCCTTTTTCAAATTGAGAGAGAGAGTGGTAAACAACATTTGGGTGTAAAGGAAAAATGTCCCAAAGTTACTTATCTTATTTTTTTGACGGGGTTCCACTGGAGAATTTTTCTTCTTTCACGGGCTAATAGACTTTGTTCTGTTTTTAGTATACTGGCTTGAAGGATTTTGGAGTCCTTCGTGTCTCAGTTAGTCTTTTGTCTTTAGCCCGGAGTAAAATGGCTATCGTCCGTCTGCCACGAGACTTGCTCAAAAACTCCCTTACTACCCCTGAGGGGAAGGGAACCCCACTTCCGTTTGGGGTCCCCGCCAATCATTTGGCTTCTTTTTTCTTTCCCCTTCCGATGTCCGGCGACCCAAGGTCACTTAGGTGCGAACATCTGCGTGACCCACATTCTCTCCTAACGGTCACTTTTTGACTGCTAGATAATGTTAGTTCAACGGGGGGGGGAGAGTATCATTCTTACCTCTTCGTCTTCGTGAGCTATCACGTGACAATATATACATATACACACATATATATACATATATATATATATATATATATTTAGAAATATACATACTGATACAATACATTCATATACATAAAAATATTCATATATATGCATGGTGATTTTTATCATTAAGTGTTTTCGGATATTGTCTTCATATTTATTGCTATTTCTACAACGTTTTGGCCGATATGTCCGCCGACCTTCTTCTGGTGTTTGTCGAACTCAGGAACCTTCACGGAACTTCGAACTACGTCCTTTATTGAATCCACAGGGGTGGCCTGTTCTGATTCCGTTAGTCATAACCGTGTACAAGTGTTAAGTATTCCTGTATTGTTACTCTCCTGCAGTCAGGATTGAGCCTGCAACCTCCAGGATATTCATTATGTTTGTTGATACCCTGTCTCGTCAACTTACTTAGAACGAGAAAATATCTCATAAAAGAAAATGTTTTCACTTTAAAAAGATTAGCAGATGATTTCCTGCGGAAATTATAACATCTACAAACTACACAGACAACCTAGTGTAACGTTGCCTCACCGACACAGCACCATCTTGAATACAATAGATGTAACACTTCTGAAAGTACAAATCGATTTCGTTGTTTCTAATACGGAAGTTTATTTTTTGATTGAATCATTTCAAAGCAGTTGTTAGCGAAAAGAGAGAGAGAGAGAGAGAGAGAGAAAGAGTGAAAAATGATAATTGTTCCATAGAAACGCTAAACTTCTCATTCGCGAGAGACAAAACAACGACTTCCATTTCTAACCCCAATCACCCCTCGGATCTGAATCTATCCAACCAACTGCGATCCTCTCTGACCGACCGAGCAATCGGAACCTACTCGACTTACTGAATGCATTCCGAAATCTTTTTATATTTTCTTTTAATATTTCTCTTAATTACTGCTTACGTAAATACTAAAAACTTTTCATAAACACGACCCCGCAAATCAGCTGTTATCACATTCAAAATATTTATTTTAAACATCCTGCCTACGATGGAATTTAAAACAAATCACTATTTCGATATGAGCCGACGTCCAGTCGTAACGTGCGCACGCGTACGACCTTTTCAATGCAAGCGACACTTCAACTCAAAGTTTCTTAACTAAATCATGATTTATCAATGAAACTAGCGCTTCTCGTAAATACACCAAAAAATAATCCCAATTACATAATCTTGAGCAAGCAGCATAGACAATGGCTTCCACTTGAACCTATATAAAACAGAGTACACGTAATTTGAATAAAAAAAAGCGCCATCTTCACTGTCAGAGGGAAACAACTAAAATTTGTAGAGCATTTCACACACATCGGCAGCAAGATTTTATCAACTCAAAGAGATGTCTACATATAACTAACTTAGGCGTGGAATGCTACTGACAAACAATCGATCAAATAGCAGTGGGATCGATCCGAAAAAATCAAACTGTTTTCCCACGAAAATTTAGCTATGACCATATTACTAAATGTATGCAGCATTTAAACGTCAACAAAACACATAGAGGACAAGCTGAGCGGGAACTACACAAAAATGCTATGCGCTGTCTTAAATAAATCCAGAAAGCAAAATCACAGAAAACAGCCGCTATACGGCCACCTGCTACCCATCTGACAGAGCATTTAGGAAAAATGAACCAGACTTGCGGGCCTTTCAGGCAAAGCAAGAAAGAACTCATTTGTAAGATTCTTATTTGAACATGTACGCGCCAATGATAGCTGATCAGCAACAACTTTTATTAGCACTAAATGGACATAGCATTAAGCTTTTAAGACCAACTGCGTGCCACTGATGATAGGAATTGAGAGAAGAGTCAGATAATTCCGTGCCACCAGTGAAACATGATGATCATAGTGAAGATGTATAAAAACATATATGCATATAGAAAAAAAAAATTTATATATATACGTATATCTACATCCATGTACATACATAAATGTATACATATATACATACATATGTATACATAAATATATATATATATATATATATATCCCTGAATCTCTCCTGCCACCCGTCTCTATCGTCCATCGCACCCGGTATGTCTTCAAGGCTACATCCTGTATCAGCACAGAGCTGTTGAATATAGGTTCTAGCTGGTCGTCCTGCCTTTGCTCGTCTATGTGAAGAGATTCACTGGAGTATGTCGCTTATGAGTTCATCCCTACTCCTACAGCAGTGTCCCGCATGTCTGTTTCGTCTAACTCGGATAGTTTTTGTGATGGGTGGTAGGTGGCTATACAACAGCTGCTTTGTGGGGTCCTGCCTCCAGGACGAGTTTAATATTTCTCGCAGCATTCTTGTGTAATTGCCATGAAGCTTTTTTCCATACGCTTAGTTAGCGTCCATGTAGTGCATCCATACAATAGTATCGACACGACCGCTGCTTGGAAAAAACTGCATTCTATTTTATCGGTCAGGTCTGACTGCCATATGATCGATAGCCTATCGATAGCTGTCCATGCCTTTGCTAGTCGTGTTTTGATGTCTTTCTCGGTTGATGAGACACTGCTTCCGCGGTAGGTGAACTTATCCACTAGTTTCAGAGAACTACCGTTTAGTGAGGAGATGTCGCCTCTTGGATTAAAGCACATGTATTCCGTCTTGTCTGCATTCTCATGGAGTCCTATGCTATCAGCGGCTCGTTCCAGAGTATGTAGAAGGGTTTCGGCTTGTGCGGGTGTATTTGCAAAAAGTATTATGTTATCGGCGTAGTCTGCGTCCGTAATTGTTTGTGCGGGGTATCTTTTGTTTCTTTCCTTTGCTAGCTTGAAACAATTGTCTTTCATTTTATCATTAGACGTTCTAATTACGTAGTCTAGATAGATGATTAAGTGGTATGGGGCTAATGTGTCTCCTTGCAGCACACCTGCAACAATGTCGAAATAGTCTCTGTCTCCATCCGGGAGCGGACTTTTATTTTCGTGTTTTTATATAGCATCATTATGGCTGCGACAGTTTCTTTAGGTAGGCCGGAGACGAGTAGGATTTGCTTCACTTTCCCTCTGTGTGTGGAGTAAGGCCTTGGAGAAGGAGACTAATAATATTGTTGCCTCTAGATTTTTTGCACATACACCTAGAATTCGTCGGATAGTCAAAATTTGTGATCTCGTGGATTGATTTGTCCAAAAACCATTTTGGTGCTTCTTAAATATCTTCTCAGTTTTGGGTTCTATGCGGTTGAGTAGTTGATCATGGTAGATCTTGACTGCTATGAATGTAAGGGTTATACCTTGGTAGGTTTTGGTTAATCCGAGGCCACCCTTCTTAGGGAAGGAGAGGATGCATCCCTTTGTCCATCTGTTTATTGTGTTTTGATTATATCCGGCATTGCAGAGTCGGAGCAGTATGTCGTCGAATTCCCTGGTTTCTATACTCCTGGGGGTATTTCATCAAGCCCTACTGCTTTTCTATTTTTAATTTTTCTAAATACTGAGTCGAGTTCTTCTCGTGTAAACTGTCCTAGTTTGATGTCAAATTGTTTACTAATAATTCTCGTGATTGGTTCACGTGTAACTTTCGGAGGGTTTCCGTGTAAATTCTCTAAATGTTGTTTCCATAGTTGTATTCGTTCTTCTTGGCTGGTAGCTTTCAGTTTAGCTTTCGCAGTGCTTTTCCTTCAGCTCAATTCGTTTACCATTTGCCATACTATCCAAGATTGTCTATCTTCAACTGAGTCTCTAATTTTATTGATCTGATTTTGTATATATTTTGTTTGTTCTTGAGGGTATAAATTAGCTAATTCCTTTTGTGCCTTCTTAAGTTTCTGAGCATTGATATTGGTTGGGTTCTTCCTATTGCATATGAAAGTGATTTTCACGTCTGCACGTTTTTTCTAACCACAAATATCTCTCATGGGACCCTAGGTTTAGCTCTTTGTTTAATTTGTATGTATTCTGCTGCTGCTTCTAATTGACAAAATTCTCATATTCGTCATTCGGAGTATGAGTTTCTGATATCTCCTGAAATGCATCGAATTCGTTTCTTAGTGTTAACGTCATTTATCTCAAATATCCCTATTGTTAAGCAGAGACCAGTCATAGTGTACGGTGGTTGTTGTTCGGGCCGCATTCCTTCGTAACCTCAGTCGTATCTTTGCCGTGACCATTCGGTGATACCGAGGACACACCATCGAAAGAGGAATTTTCATCGCAATTCAATGCGCTATTATTCCATTCCTTATTTATAAAGACGTAGTCTATCTGTAATTTAGTATTATTTGCGTAGGGGCAGATCCATAGTTTTCGCTTCCTTTACTGAAATTTAGAATTGAGACATGTTAATCTATTTTCTATCGTGGAATCTGATATATGTTCCCAATTTCTCTTTGACGAGTTGTGTAAGCTGAATGTGAAGTTTTAGTTTTTACCAATCTGGGCATTCATGTCTCCGTTAATGACGAAAATGATGTATTTTGGGATGCTACGAACAAGGAAGGATAGCTCGTTGTAGAAGGTGATGAGGTCGGTTTCTTCACTAACATTGGTCGTGCTGTTGCAGAAAACGATTGTTGCGCTGGGGTTGCCATTAAAAATAGCTACCATCATCCTCGATTTTATTTTCTCGATATTATTTAGTGATTTTAGAGCCCGTGGTCCTCTAAGCATACCTACACCATGGCATTATAAGAGATTTTCTATACAGATGCAGTGGCTAACGTCCATTCATTGTCAGTATCCTCGCTATGAGTGTACCTGTGTTTCTTGTATGCATATCATTTCTATGTAATGATCTATCACCGAAGCTGTCAGTTCCGGTTGTTATTCTATTTAAGAGTTCGAACGTTGAATGTCACAGTTTGTATTGCGCGGTTGCATTTTAGTCATTTTTGTTTCACTTTGAACTCTGTAGCGGATTTTTCGAACACTGAAACCAGGGATAAATAAATAAATAAATCTCAGTCATATGAAACAAATTTACAATTAAGTTAAAAATTTCATTGTTAATTTGCATAAGGTTATCCAAATTAAATTTTTTTAATAAAGTAATTTATATATCAATTTAAAATCGTAAATGTATAAATAATAAATATTACTTTATACATAATTAGAATATATCTGGGTCAGGTATAATTTTGAATGAATAAAAACTTTGATATAAACGATAAGGAAAGAAAGAAAGAAAGAAAGTATAAATGCAGACATTCAATTATATACTGATATACGCATATATGTACATCCATATTTACATATATATGTGTATATCTACGTACATTTTCACAGATATTTATACATATATGTATATATATATATTCATGTATACACATTTACATATATGTATATATTCATATATAGATAGGTATATCCATAAATATATTCATATATATATAAATATATGTACAAATATGAATGCATATACATATTTATACGTATATCTATATACGCATATATACATAAAAATATGTATACATATATATATACGTACGTATACTTATATGCAAACTCACACACACACACACATATATATATACGTGTGTGTGTGTGTGTGTGTGTGTGTGTGACAAATATTAATCTTAATGCAAAATCTTAATGCTGAGAATCAGTAAGTCTTATTTCTGTATTTTTCATAAGATTAACCAATCGTTGCCTTCACGGTACTTTTGAAGTTTCGTGATACTTTGCAGACGACAATATTTGACTTGCTACGAAAGATTTGAAGGATCAAAACCCAAAATAGTTTTCGAACTCTTTTCCCTCAAAAGATATTTCTAAACAATTTCTTTACCAACTATATTCATCGATAAAACATCAATTTTACAGTTAATTTTGAGCCTAGCTAAATTGTATGAAACAAGGGAAGGAATAAATATTATTTCAGTAAGTATAGAATTGCATATGATTACTCAACTAACAACAACAATGAATTTGTCAATACTGACTCAAATAACAGTAAGTAATGAATTATTACTAAATCAAATAACTTTTCGGTTTATTTCTTTTGATTGAAAATCTGCCTTTTTTTCTTTTAAAAATGCATTTTGTTTCAATTCGTTTAATTTCAGAAAAATAAACAATTGTTTGTTTAAGTTTCTATTCGCATAAAGATATTTATCTGTTCCCCGCTGAATATGATATTCAGCAGCAATTCACATACATTTACGTTAAGCGATAAATACATTTTCTCACTCACATAGTGACAAACTGATACAAAGAGTTTTACTCGCCAAAAATATCCCCACTTTCTTTTAAGAATACAATTACTGCTATATTTCCTCGCACAAATCTTAACCATA
The DNA here is from genome assembly GCA_963585895.1 of Sepioteuthis lessoniana. NCBI lineage: Eukaryota > Metazoa > Mollusca > Cephalopoda > Myopsida > Loliginidae > Sepioteuthis > Sepioteuthis lessoniana. The sequence continues at coordinate 2,323,921 of OY757907.1, read as the reverse complement.
TCTTTTTTCTTCAACAGGTCATAATCTTTCATAGTAGTTTCACGCAAAAAAGTTGCGATTTTTAGATGAACTATATATATATATATACATAATAGCAGATTCACCAACACAATTATGTTACATATCAACCTTTGACATGCCGGTTTGTGTGGATAGCAAAGAGAAAATGTTCAGCTAAAAGAAGAAGCATTGATTGATACTGGGTCCAAAGTCTCTAATGGAATTAGCTACTTATAAGAACTGAAATTATTTATTGATAGTTTAGAAGAATCAGACTTAATTATAACCCAGGCTAATGGCCAGGAAATGCCACTAAAGGGAATATGTTGGTTACCGGTGGTGATAGGTGGCATGAGCACCTGGTCAAAATTTTATATTGACCCAAATTTAGATAGAGTAATGATATTGTTAGAGGACTGGCTGAAGAAAAATCAGGCACAGATACGTTTTCAGCCGAATCTTTTAATTATAAAAGGCGTAAAAATACCGCTGGATAGAGGTGCCTTTAGAGCAATTTCGGTTTACTCAGAGGAAGATGTTAAACTGCCGGACCGCACCGCCATTGTTTTTTCAGCTAGATTAGATTCACCGGGAGCGCCAGGTGGGATATTATACCAGGTAATCCCCAGGAACAAACCCCTCTTAGAAAACGAAGTAATCGTGGTAGAAACTACAGAAGAGGATAATTCACAAGGTTTCCAGGAGCCACTGGCTGGAAATATTCAAGAGGATGATGAAATCCAATGAGTTGAAGAGACAATAAAGTCAGGAAATGCACCAAAGACTTGGACAGATAGATACCTGGTGCAGAATGGGTTAAAGCCACGGAGAAAATACATGGGCGAAGACCATCACAAACTTATCATTGACCGGCGGCATAAGATTTCTGCTCAGGCTGGGAGAAAGATTGAGCGAGCTCAGAAGAAAAGAAATAAAATGGTGAATCAGAATAGGAAGAAAGTAGAACTTGGCATAGGGGAACCTGTATATAATACGGCTCATACCAGTCAGAATAAACGCCATATGAGGTGGAGGCCCTATTACCGAATAGTAGGGAAGACGGGACCAGTTTCGTTTGTTATTTGGGATCAGATAAGTGGAACTACGAAAAGGGTGCATGCCAAAGATCTAAAATTAGTCGAAATAGAGAAAGGGAAAGCTCCCAAGATTAAAAAAAAAAACAGATAAAACCTTTAGAAGACCAACATGGGTCATCCCTCCTCCAGAGATAGACTCCGATGACGATATTCCAAGTAGAAACATTAGGAACCAAGTTGGGGAGTTCCCCTCATGTTATAGAACCAGAGGACTCTCCTTCACAGGATTCAGAGGGTTGGGAAACGGAAGACGAAATCCTCTTAGCAGAATTAAGAAGGGTACAAAAAGAGAAATCTAGAGCAGAAGGTGAAATACCACTGAAGACCCGTTTCTGTGTACCCGTTTGAGTAAATCTGACTCCGTTCTATTACAGGGTGGCCGGTCGGGATTTGTACCTCTAGTAGTCCCCTATTTATGTGGGGCCAGTAGTCAAGACTTGTGTGTACCCTAGAGTTGTTTAGAGATAACAAAAAGGGTGTGGAAAAAAATTGTCAGGTAGAAATACTGGTTGACTCTATATTGCCAAAAGCCGTTAGCCTGACCAAGTTACAAATGACGCAGGTATGCAGTGGGAAATCAACCACTCTTAGGATTTTACCCCCGTTGACCACTCTCGTGCTTCCAATGGTTGTACAGCATATGGAGATACTATTATACTTCCACCACACCACCAGGCGGAAGAATCATTCCTTGCGCTTTGTTAATGCCTCAGTTGACAAATGGACGGAACTCTGGAAAACTATAACAATGGAATTTCCCGAAAGGACATTCCTAAGGTATTAGGACCTTTAAATAAAATTAAATTAAATGATCTAAAACAAAGGTTAGAGACAATTGGTAAGGCATCTCCCTCTCAGAAAGATCACGGGGTAGATTCTCTTACGTGGAAGATAGTGGCATTAGTGGTAAGTTTAGTATTGATATCAGCAATGGCTAGGTTGGTCGTGTTTATAAGTATTTTACAGAAACAGGGGTAAGAAACAAGCTGATAATGTTGTACAGACGTAGAGGAGAGAGTGTGAAAAATCTAGGTCACCAACAGAAAATATTTCCAGAAACATGTAAAATATGTAAAAAGAAAAAGAAAAGAAAAAGAAATTGTAATTTTATAACCCTTTTTAAATGCTCCTTTACCAAATAGGTAAACGACAGAAAGTGGGGGAGGAAATGTAACACTATCTCAGTGTTACAAGTTGACAGGCGAGATTAAATTAAATACTTAGGATTAATTAGATAATTTGTTGAAGATTAGATAAGTCTTTTGTTAAGGTAGTGTAGCAAAAATATGATAATAATGTAGACCGTGTTTGAAAGTCGGGTCACGGTGACAAATGTCACTTAGGCATGTTTAATGACGGGATGAAACGGCCGCTCATGGCTTTGAACTGAGTTTTGACTGACGGGTTAGAAACAAACAAAACTCTATTTCATATTCTAATGTCAGTTGCATGTGAATGTACGGAAAATTACGGCTAAACGCCTGACATAAGGCCATTTACAATTTTAAAATATTATCAGGTCGTTCACCAATCAAAGAAAGGCAAGGCGGAACTTTTCTCCCCCACCCTGCCTGAGACGTGTGCTGCAGGGCCATAGTTTTTGATTGGCAGTCCGGTTAAACATGGGCCTTGGGGTGAGGTTTCTCTACCCCACCCCCGATGATTGGGCTCTGGGACCATTGGTCCAGCGTTTCAATTGGCTGGCCAACCAGAGCCATGTATTCAGGGGTCTGAACCTCCATAAACGAAGATTCCGAAAAGGTTCAGAAAAAAAGCTTCAGCAGTGAGAGATTGAAAGCTGGTTCCGCAAACGGAAGATTGGATCCCTAGCCACCTTCTTCGCAACCACTGCCACTTTACCCAGAGTCCTCAACTTGACCGTCACTAAAAACATTAGTTTGCTCAAAACGGACTCGGGGCTAGCTGTTATCGCCAGTCAACTTATCACCCAAATGAAATCGCTTGTTGTTGTTGTTGTACTTGATTTTTTTTTAAATCATTGTATAATGAATAAATGTTATTTACAACTGATAACAAGCGTACCTGATATATTGAATTAGTTGACCAGCGAATAGCACCAGTAAAGTTTGCTGTCTTCCGACCCAGCTTGAACCAAGAGACGTCCGTATCAGCTTTACTCCAACTTTTCCCGTGGTTCGAACAAGGCAACGTGGACACGGAGATCTGGATAAGCAGATCCACCTGAAACTACGAACTATAAGTGGCTCGCAGAATTCCACCACAATTGCATGACCCTGCGTATCACAATTGATATCACAATTGGTGCCGTGCGACGTCACAATTGCTGCGTATCACATAAGGTATTCAATGTACAGCAGAAATGTTACGTGAATTACGTTGGTGGAGCGCCGAAAGAAGTATGTGTGGGCATCCAGAAAATATATAACATCGGAAGTTCTCAACCCCGAAAAGTTGGTGATTAGTCAGCTGAGAGAACATTCAGTCAGCAGTCAGCAGAGTCATGCCATTTTGGGCGCTAGCCGAGGGTGTCTTCAGCCACTCAGGAGTTGAGAACCTACTCTGTATCAGTCTTCCGTGAAAGAAGCACGAATAAGTAAGGCCCTGAATATATATCTATCTAAACCTGCTGTCAATCACAGCGGTTTCCTGTTTATCCGACTCTCTCTCTCTCTCTCTCTGTCTCTCTCTCTCTCTCTCTGAACAATTACGACGTTTCGTAAATAAAAATGGAGTTCATATTTTTATAAGTATTGTTGTCACTTTCTCTCCAGATATACAACAATTATAGCTCTCTTTACTACCAAAATCAAAATTAAAGTTTTCGAATTAATAATCAATTCTTGTTTTTGAGTTCTAAAGTGACCCTTAAGCCCTGCTTTTGACTTTTATTTCTTAAGGCAAATATAACAATCATGGCTTCAACCTTGTACAGGGTTAATAGGACCGACCTGCAGAAAATCAATTATATGAATCCTCATTTATCTTTAATCCAAGACTTGATTTTCACACTTTTTGACAAATGTTTTACCATAACAATGAGGTGGCAACAAAAGGTTATATGTTTCATAGTTTTTAAGTTATTGTGTTATTTGCTATGGTTAACAAGTACAGCTTTTAACACCAGTTAACAATGGCAGAATTTGCATTCCTAATTCTCAAAACAATCGCCCTTACATGAGGAATCAAAAGCGTTTGGCAGGAATTTTTTTCACACGAACGATGTAAAACAATTTTAGAGAGAGAATAAAATTTACAATATAAAAGAAATTTGGACGGAATAAAATATGCAATGTAAAGAATTTAGAGTAAAATTTAATTTGTAGCTATGACACTAAAGGCAATTTTGGTATTTAACTGGGTAATATATTTAAGGGGCGTGTAAGTTCAAACGGTTCTGATACTGATTCGTAAAGATAACACGAGCAATAAAGTTTTTAAAAAGTGATTTTATACAAAGACACAAGAAAGAAAGGGATAGAAAAGATAAAGCGTTGTAAATTTTTTTGCAATTTGCAGGAACTTATCTGAGAGAGCGTCCGGGAAACAAAGTCCTTTGAATTTGAGTATTTTTCTTTTCTTTTTAGTTTTGTCGAAATGCTTCAGTTTTCATTTAATTTCGAATCTTCTGTAAAGTTCTTTTCAGCAGAATTCTTGGTTGAATTTTCCTTCAGATGTTTAACTTGGTAAAATTTCAATAGTCGACTTTCATTTAATTTTACTTTTATTTCTTGGGAAGCTTCTTGCCAGTTGAAATACTTATCGGCTGTGCAAGAAGCGAGTGACAAAACCCTTCCACTGGCTATTTTTTCGTGTCGATACAATTGGTCCCCGATTTCGTACTGAGAGGCCCAATCGTAATTCTCGACAAATAGTGGGAGGAAGCTTTTTGATGCCGTATTGTCAGGGATTACTTCTCCATTTTCACTCTGGCCAAATCAAGTGCCGCACGTGGTCGGTTTGATTTTTTGTTAGAAATAGATTTTTATTGATGACAAAACCTCGAAAATGTTGACCATGCGTCTTCCATAAAGATTAGAAAGATTCAAAGATTCTCGAAAAAACAACTTTAAATGTTTGGAAATAAATGTTAAATAGTAGGAAGAAAATAAATCAGATAGAAATTGTAAGTAAAGGTGGTGACCATCGTCGAGGGCGACCAGAAGGCTCCCTTTTCAATAGCTACTACACCAAGGTGTAGGTAATGGCGCAACTCCTTTCCTAGGATTGGCTCACTTTACCCTTGATCTGTACCTTATGATACTAAGTGTTAAGCAATGAGGCATCAAGTACCATTTTTTGATTCTTTGGGATGACGCGACCTATGATTGAACCCAGGATCCCGGGCCATTGGCGAACACTCTAACCGTTATACCAATGTCCTGTTGTTCGCCAATGGTCCGGGAAATCGGGTTTCAATTCCAGGTCGAGTCATACCAAAGACTCAAAAAATGGAAATTGATCCCGTCTTGCTTAACGTTTAGCATTGTAAGGTAAGGATTAAGAGTAAAGTTGAGCAATCAAGGGAAGGGAGTAGCGCCTTCCCCTACACCTCGGTATAGTAGCAATTGAAAAGGGAACCATCGGGTTACCCTCGACTAACGTCATCAGTTTTGCTTAGATAGAAATAATTGGCTTCTAATCATGAAGAATAGTTGTACCGAAATCAAAAAGAGGAAAATACCACAGGCAAAACGGAAGTGACCTTTATGTGAGGGTGAATTTATATATATATATATATATATATATATATATATACAATTCTAGCAATATATCTTTTCATTAAATTTTCCATCAAGTTAGAGAATGAAATTTATATACATGGAACCTTCAATAAGTTTCCAGACTTTTTTGGTACAGACATTCAAAAATGTCTGGACGTGATGACACTTTAGAAGAACGATATGCAATAAAATTATGTTTTAAACTTGGAAAAAATGACACAGAAATGTATGGAATGCTTTAGACTGCTTTTCGACCATCTTGCATGAATCAAGCATCAGTTTTTGAGTGGCATAAGAGATTCAAGGAAAGCAGTGAGTCTGTGAGGGATGATGAGAGGTGTGGGGGGAGTAAGGAAGTCAATACACCAGAGTTGATTGGCCAAAGTGTTAGGGTTAGGATGAGGGTTACTATGATGAGAGTTTTAAGGGAGTTCAAGAGGAGATTCTGTCGGAAAAGGCCAGTACTCTTCAAATCGGGTTAGTGGCATTCCACCAGGACAATGCACCAGTCACAACTCCATCCTTGTCACAGACTTTTTGACCAAAATGGGCATCAAGACAGTTCCTCACCCTCCCTATAGTCCAGAGCTTGCTCCCTGTGACTTTTGGTTATTCCCTAAGCTCAGAGGCTGTCGTGATGAGACAATTGAGGAGATGAAAGAGGCTGTGACGAAGGCCATTGACACTCTCACACAAGAGGACTTCGATGGGGCCTTCCAGAAGTTGTTGGAACGGTTCAACAAGTGCATTGTAGCCGGAGGAGATTATTTCGAAGGGGACTAGAGTTTCATGTGTCTACTATCAATAAAAGTGCTCATACGAAAAAAGTCTGGAAACTTATTTAATGATTCTCGTAACTGCCGGGATGAAACACGATTACAGAAGATTTTTTAGTAAAATTTAATATTTAGATATATTTGATATTAGTAATCTCTATTCCATTGCAACAATTTTTCATTCTGGTGTTTCTTCGTGACCATATGTAGCAAATTGTTTTGCTTCTTTTTTATTAACGTTAATAAAAATAATTAATGGAATATATATAAGATTTTCCTCTCGTCGACAGAGTTTGGTAACATAATGCGAGTAAAGAAGAAAGAACAAAAAACATGTTTCTTTCAGCAGGATAAATAGCATTCAATCAGAAACCGCACATAAGAGTCACTCCAGAACTCAAAAAACGGGAATTGATTATTAATAATAAAACTTTAACTTTGATTTTGGTAGTAAAGACAGGTATAATTGTTGTATATCGGGGGAGAAAGTTACAACGATACTTATTTATAAAAATATAAACTCTCTTTTTATTTACGAAACGTCGCAATTTTTCCGTGAGAAAGAAAGAGTGTGTGTGTGTGTGTGTGTGTGTGTGTGTGTCGGATAATATTTATATTTTCCCTGTATTTAGTGTTATTATTACCGAGGCCATATTGTACAGTTTTTTTTCTATACATCTCATAATATTTTCTATAAAGTTAGAGTTAAATTATGAGGGTTGTTTTCAAATCATTTGAATAGTTTTAAAAGAATGGCCAAAGCATCGAAAAGAAGTTTTTGGCTGAGTGAAGACAAATTCTAGGCAGCGTCATTAAAAGAATGTATTCCAAAGAGTGGAATCCAAGTCTCGTCTGAAACTACAGGTTTATGTGAGATTTTAATTTTGCCGTTGGAGAATATATCAACCCGGAGACTATTGATCACATAAGATCATATCATAAAGTAAAACAACAAAATAAAAATTTTTAAAAATCTGGTTTGTTCATATAAGATTTGATAAAACGAAACAAACATTTTTAACTCGGCGCTAAAATTCTTTCAACAAGATAGAGATTTTTCTAATTCACCTGTCAAAAGACGATCTTTTAAACTTCGAGGTTGTATTTCAATTAATGTATTTTTATCAGTGCCAATCTCTTCCGTGTAAGATTAAATGCAAACTATATTCTCGCAGATTATTCATGAGAGAAGTTCACACAAAATTCAACGGCGACAGTTTCCAAAAAGATGACGGCTTATGCATTCAGTTTTTCTTCGTTAAATCAGACAACAAGAGAAAGAATTAATATAATCAAAATGAACTCCCACAATATCGAATGTTATCAAAGAAAAATACTTTTCATGCGCTTCTCTGTCACCAAATACAAAATATCGAGTAAATCAGATTCAAGATGCACAAATGTCCATTTTCCTGTAAAAATATTCATTACATGACAAAAAGCTGAAACTAATTTTACTGTGACTGAATCAGATAACTATACCAGAAAAAGAATATATATATATATGTATGTATGTGTGTGTGGGGGGGTAGGGGTGTGCAAATATGTATATGTATGGGTTATGCCATTGACTTCCAGTGAATAAAGACAAATAAAGAGATTTTGATGGAAACAAAATTATACTTTATTACAAACAAACCCAATAGTTGTGTTATATTGTCATCTGCTGATTAATGCAGAAATATACATATATATGCTGGATACATACAGACGCAATGATAACAGACGCAGTTATAAACGACGCACGCAGGATAAAGACAAGTAGAAGAGTTCTTTAACAAAATATTACCTCTCACTTTATTGCAAGGGTTCGAAAAAGTTGTGTGGGGTTTTACTGTGAGAGAGAGCTGGAGACCGAAGATAAACTGTAATATTTTGACCCCACTGTTATGGCCGTCAACGTTGTGTCTTTCTTGTTCTCTAGGGCTGCTCAACTGGAGGCCTAGGGCCCACTCTGCTGGATGCTGGCTTTCTTTATTGCATCTTCTCTGGACCCCAAACTCCATCGGGGCCCCCTCGGTCGGGTGTGGCTTTCCCTACCACATCTCGTCTCCAACTGTCTGGAACTCTACTGGTAACTCCACTTGCCCCCTGGGCGTCGGACTCAACTGGAACCGGAACTCAATTCAACTGGCTCGTCGAACTCAACTGAGTTATATATAGTTTGCTTTCTTTTTTCTTTTTTTCTTTTTTTGCGCACAATTTAAAGGCAGACACGTTAGTCCGGCTGTTGTGATATCTGGTGTTGAAAAAGGTCTTGTGGGGAGAGGAATACCTCCTGGCAAAAGCCAGTCAAATAATGGTAAACGTAATACAAAATAAAATAAAAATAATAATTATCGGAATCGAACAACATTTATAATTTTGAATGTATTGTTATTGATGATGGTGATGATGTTCTTATTTTCACATTTGTTGCCGTTGTTCTTGTGCATATTATTCTTGTTCTTATAATTGTTGCTGCAAGTGGCATTTTATCTCTTCCTTTCTGGTGGTTATTTTTTAAGGTCATCATTAGAGTTCAGAGATTCTCGTCACTGTTTGTATGTCGATGACTTTCAGTAAACTTAGATCGATAAGGAGAATTAGTTGGATAGAAACACTTAATTACTATGAAGTCAAAAGTTAGGTAACCCATTAAGAGCTCACAGGTATTTTCTTATGAGTTGGAAATATACGAGGATCATTAAATAAGTTTCCAGACTTTTTTCGTGTGGGCACTTGTATTGATAGTATACACGTGAAACTCTCGTCCCCTTCGAAGTAAATCTCCTCCGGCTGCAATGCACTTGTTCTACCGTTCCAACAACTTCTGGAAAGCTCCATGGAAGTCCTCTTGTGTGAACGTGTCAATAACCTTCGTCACAGCCTCTTTCATCTCCTCAATTGTCTCATCACAACAGCATCTGAGCTTAGGGAATAACCAAAAGTCACAGGGAGCAGGATCTGGACGATTGGGAGGCTGAGAAACTGTCTTGGTCGAATAGTCTGTGACAAGGATGGAGTTGTGGACTGGTGTATTGTCCTGGTGGAAATACCACTGACTCGATTTGAAGAGTGCTGGCCTCTTCCGACCGAATCTCTTCCTGAATTCCCTTAAAACCTCAACATACTAACCATAACCCTAAACCTTTGGCCAATCAGCTCTAGTGGATTGACTTCCTTACTCCTCCCACACCTCTCATCATCCCTCACAGACTCACTGCTTTCCTTGAATCTCTTATGCCACTCAAAAACTGATGCTTGATTCATGCAAGATGGTCGAAAAGCAGTCTGAAGCATTCCATACGTTTCTGTGGCGTTTTTTCCAAGTTTAAAACAGAATTTTATTGCATATCGTTCTTCTAAAGTGTCCTCACGTCCAGATTGCATTTTTGAAATTCACCAGCTGTGACAATCAGGCTTTAGTAGGGTGTATTCCAATTGCTGCTGTAGTTGTTGATTTGAACCTGAAATCATAAAAATTGGTCAGTCATCTCCTAAGATGTATAGAAATAACATACTGAATTTTCAAGAGTCTATGACAATTTTAAATGGCTGTAAGAAAAAGTGTGGAAGCTTATTGAATGCACCACACTCACACACACACACACACACATATATATATATATATATATATATATATGTTGGGTCTGACTCCATGTGAGAATATGAATGAAGGCACAACGTCCCCGTCGCTAGAAACCCCCAAAACTGGGTGTTTGCTATCAATCTGAATTGGAAACTCTCCTGGCTTTAGTTGGTGTACAGCAGTCAAAACCAGAAACAAATAATAATTTACCAATCACGAGATTTCTTTCTCTATCTCTCTCTCAATATATATATGAAGAAAATAGGAAAACGAAGCAATCAATAGTGATGAATTTATTATACTGGAAAGTCAACATAAAACGTTTCGGTTTTAGTAAACCTTCATCAGGACTTTAAAATGCTTTTCTTTCTTTTTTCCCTTTTCCTCTTCTTTTCATTTCTTCTTGTTTTTCTTTTTTTTTTCCTTCCTTTTTTATCTTCCTTTCTCAAATGTATTTTGGTAATTTTTTTTTTACTTTTATCAGCTTTCAATCCTAAAAGTTCTATATATTTAAACATAATTGTTTGTGCTAATTACGTTTCCAAAAACAACGCTAATTGAATGATCGTTCTTTGTATAGATATTTTTTCTTTTCCGATGTTACTGTATTTTATTCAAACATCCATCGTTTCTCTAGCAACATTTGTTTCATTGTCTTAATGTCCTGGTAAAAGTTTACAAAAAACGAAACGTTTTATAATAAATTCATCAGATTTAAATTTCTTTGTTTTCTATTTTCTTCATACTGTAGGATTCATTTCCATTATTTACTTCCATATATATATATGTATAGGAACTGGCACGTCGCAACCGATTTAGAACATCATTTCGTATTTCCAACCGAAATAACGTCAACGACCCTGCGTCCAGATATTGTCATTTGGTCCATTAAATTAAAAAACGGTTTCGTTATTGAAGAAAATGTCGACTAAGCACATCAGCGTAAGTTGGAAAATATGAGGATCTGCGAGAACAATATGTCAGAAATGGCTGGATAACAAATGTATATACTCTCGAGGTCAGATGCCTAGGTTTCATTACCAAGTCCACACCCACATTCTTGACTAATCTTGAACTTTCACCATCAGACAAGGAGAAATACATAAAAAAAGATCCAAGATAAGGCTCTAACTCTATCAGCGTAGATATGGCAATCTCATAGAGTGATGACAATCCAACAAAGTCTGGTGGTATCGTGAGTTACTGCTGGGGCACTCTGGGTTAGTGGTAATGATGTTTCGACCCGAAACCATGCATGAACCCAGAGTCATCATCTGATGAAGGCTTTTTTGAAAGCAATACTGCTCTATAAACATCAGTAATTGTATGATACCTCTCTCTCTCTATATATATATATATATATATATATACATGTACGTTCCTGTATATAATCAAACACACATATATAAGTACAAATTGAATAAATCTTCCGTTGAGTCTGACGTAAAGTTAGGTGGATTTCGATCCCTGCTTGAAGCGTCTCACGTCTAGTCATACAGAAGCGTTGTGATACAAGGAAACAATCTGTTTGTGGATGGCTATATACGTATCATCTATTTAAGTTAACTATAAGAAGAATAGTTTTCAGTTGTAAATTTTTGAAGGAAATTAATATTGATGGGTCTTTCATATTCTACAATGACCTTCTTTCACTAACCGCTGCGCCCAGAACATTTTTCTGTAAATTTCTCATGGTTTGCACTTCTCAAACAACAGAGATTTGATGACAAGACTCTTTGCAAGTCTGCAAAACTCTATTTGATTTGCTGTCAGTTTGAATGGCTTCAAAACAAATATTTTTGCGAGATAAAAATAATTTTTGTTAAAATGTAATTCCAAATAATACAGACTTTAGATTTTGGGGGAAAATTCCGGAAAAATATTTTTTTTTCTTTTTTCCAAAATTCATTTTTATTTCTAGAATGACTTTCGTATATACAGATATACGTATATATATATATTAGAATTAAAATTGATAATTTTTGTTAGAAATGGTCGAAATGTGGATATGTATTACTGTAATTGCTAAAGTGATTATTTTATTGGTTTTGTAGTTGTCTTAATCTAAAACGAGAAGGGACCGGAAGTAGCCTTGCATGGGGAAAAGGCTATACATAGCTGAAATGGATTTCCTTTCTCCCTCTCGTTCCTTCCTTTGACTATCCCTCCCTCTCTTTCCTTCCTTTGACTATCCCTCTCTCTCTTTCCTTCCTTTGACTATCCCTCCGTCTCTTTCCTTCCTTTGACTATCCCTCCTATCTGGTTGTAATGTATTTTATTTTCCTATTGGCACTGATGAAGTCCTGATAAAAATTATTTTTGAGTCTTTCATTCATATCACTGCTCTTAACAGGATGGAAATAAATATATTATCCTAATGTAACCGAATATTGTTTTTTTTTTCTTGAAATAATATTATTTTCTCCGTTAATTTATTTACTTTGAACGCTCTACCAGGAATATTAAAATATTCGAAATTTGAATAATTCATTTATCCTGGCGGAATTGTTCCCTACCCCGGATTTACTTGATTGAAGAATAGCTTATATATCATCATCATCATCATCATGTCGCGCCGCCAGCGCGGATATCCCTGACCCTCTCTCGCCACTTCTCCCTATCATTCATCGCCTCCGGCAGGTCTTCAGGGTTACATCCTGTGTCCTCACATAGTTGCTGTATGTAAGTTCGTGCTGGTCGTCCTACTTTTGCACATCCATATGTGGGGGTCCACAGGAGTACATCGCTTATGAGCTCGTCTTTGCTTCTCCAGCAGTGTCCCGCGTGTCTGGTTCGTCAGACTTGTATAGTTTTCGTGATGGGGGGCAAGTGTCCGTATAGTTGGAGTCTCGTGGGGTGTTGTCGCCAGGACTTGTTTAATACTGCTCTTAACATTCTTGTGTAATTTCCGTCTAGTTTCCTCTACAGCCGCTTCGTTAGCGTCCATGTGGTGCATCCATATAGCAGTATCGACACAACCGCTGCCTGGAAGAAACTGCGTTTCATTTTATCAGTTAGGTCCGACTTCCATATGATCGAGAGCCTATCGATAGCTGTCCATGCCTTCGTCAGTCGTGTGTCGATGTCTTTTTCGGTTGATGAGACGCTACTTCCTAGGTAGGTGAATTTGTCGACTCGTTTCAGAGAGGCTCCGTCTAGTGCGGCAATGTTGCCCGTTTGGTTGTAACACATATATTCAGTTTTGTTTGCATTGACATGGAGGCCAATGCCAGCTGCGGCTCGTTCCAGACTATGCAGTAGTGTCTCTGCTTGATTAGGCGTATTCGCTAGTAACGCCAAGTCATCAGCGTAGTCGGCGTCCATGATTGTTTTTGCGGGGTACCTTTTGCTTCTTCTCTTAGTCAGCTCGAAGCCATTTTCTCTGATTTTGTCGATCGAAGTCCTAAGCACATACTCTAGACAGATGATAAAGAGGTACGGGGCTAGTGTGTCTCCTTGTAGTACTCCTGCAACAATGTCGAAGTATTCCGTGTCTTCATCTGGTGAACGTACTTTCACTTTGGTGTTTCTGTAAAGAATCATTATCGCTGCTACTGTTTCTTTTGGTAGGCCGTATGCTAGTAAGATTTGCTCCATCTTCCCTCTGTGTATGGAATCGAATGCCTTGGTAAAGTCGACAAATAGTAATGTCGCCAGTAAGTTTTTTGCCCGAACGCCTTCAAGGATTCTACGGATGGTCAGTATTTGTGAGGTTGTGGATCTATTTCTCCGGAAGCCGTTTTGGTTTTTCCTAAGGATGTTGTCTATTTTGGGTTCTATGCGGTTTCGTAGTAGGGCATTGTAGATTTTGGCTGCTATGGATGTAAGTGTTATCCCTCGGTAGTTCTTGGCTAGTCCGAGGTCGCCTTTTTTAGGGAATGGAAGGATGCATCCCTTCGTCCATCTGTCTATCCTATTTTGACTATAGACTGCGTTGCATTGCCGGAGCAGTATATCGTCGAATTGTCTAGTCTTCCACACTTCTGGGGGGATCTCGTCTAGCCCTGCTGCTTTCCTATTTTTAATTCTTCTGAGAACTGAGTCGAGTTCTTCTTTGGTGAAAGGACCTAGTTTAACGTCTAATTGCTTACTAATGATTCTGGTGATCGGTTCATCCGTTATTTCCGGTGGGTTTCCTAGTAGATTTTTGAAATGCTGTTCCCACAGTTTTACTCTTTCTTGTTGGCTTGCAGCTTTCAATTTTGCTTTGGCTGTGCTCTTCCTTCTACTTACTTCGTTTATTGTTTGCCAGGCTATCCTGGATTGTCTATCTTCCACCGAGTCTCTAATCTTATCTATCTGATTTTGTATGTATTCTGCCTGTTCTTTTAGATATATTCCTGTTAATTGATGTTGAACCTTTTCTAGTTTTCGTGCATTTGTGTTTGTTGGGTTCTTTTGATAGCTTTTGGAGGCAGTTTTCACAAGTGCACGTTTTTCTCTAACCGCTGGCTTTTCCCAAGGGGCTCTATATTTAGTTCTAGGTTTTGTTGGAATACACTTTGCAGCCGCCTCAAGGTGTGCTTCTACAAAATTTTCATATTCGTCATTTGGGGTACCTTTTTCTGCCTTCTCTTGTAGGGCTTCGAATCTGTTTCTTAATTCTAATGCATATTTATCTCTAATATCTCTGTTGTTGAGTAGGGCCCAGTCATAGTGCTTGGTTGTTGCTTTACGTGTGGCGTTTTTTCGTAGGCTTAGACGTACTTTGGCCGTAACTATTCGATGATCGGAGGACACACCCTCGAAAGAGGAGTATGCCTCGCAATTCATCGCACTGTTTTTCCATTTCCCGTTTATAAGGACGTAGTCTATCTGTGCTTTACTCTTATTCGCGTATGTGTAGGTCCATAATTTCCCCTCCCTTTTTTGAAAGTTTGTATTTTCTATCATGAAATCTATTAGATGTTGTCCATTCCTGTTTGATGCGTTGTGTAGGCTGTATTTGTTGTGTCTGTTTTTCCCGATTTGTGCATTCATATCTCCGCCAATGACTAGCAGGTTGTATTTCGGAATGCTACGTACTAGGGAGGATAGATCTTCGTAGAAGGTGACTATTTCGTTTTCTTCGCTAACATTGGTAGGGCTGTAGCAGGAGATAATTGTTGCTTTGGGGTTGCCATTAAACGTTGCGGCCATCATCCTAGGTTGTATTCTCTCAATGCTGTTCAGTGTTTTTAACGCTCTTGGTCCTAGAAGCATTCCCACCCCTCCTACCGATGCATTGATAGAGTTTTTCCATGCGGATACAGTCACCAGCATCCATCCATTACCAGTTTCGTGATACTTGATATCTTCGGTGTGCGTGTATCGGTGCTCTTGTAAGCAAATTATGTCTATCTTATGTTCTACGGCTGATGCAGTTAGCTCTGATAGTTGACCTATTCTATTTAGGGTTCTCACGTTAAATGTCGCTATCTGTATTGTTTGTTTGCATCTTAGTAGTTTTTGTTTGAGTTTGAGCTCTGTAGCTGATTTTTCGAACACTGAGGCCAGGGCTCCAACCTCAGCAGGACGCGCCCCTTTTTTACCCGCGCGAAGAGCGATGCGGTTTATGTATCTGGTTTGAGTACGAGTCATGGTTATCTTTCGATGGCTGTTTTTATTCTCATCTATAGAAGCCACTCTTATAGATGAGCAGCTGTAGTTCCCCGATCGAACTGACAATCCTGAGCGTTAAGCCACAGGACTCACACGTACATCACGCTGCTTCCCATGTGTATGTGTTAGAAAAAAAAAAAAAAAAAAAAAAAAAGAAAAATGAAAAAAAAACTTTTTTTTTTTTTTTTACCTTAAGTTTTAACTTAGTTAAAGTCCAAGACTGCTGTCTGTTAAAATTCAAAGACATTTTGGGGTATATATATATATATATATATATATATATATATATATATATATATATATATATATTTGGGGTATATATATATATATATATATATTTGGGGTATATATATATATATATTTAATTTAATGTATGTGTGTGTGTGTGTGTGTGTGTGTGTGTGTGTGTGTGTGTGTGTGTGTGTGTGTGTGTGTGTGTGTGTGTGTGAGTGTTTCTCATGCGTGCCTATGCGTAAATGTTATTCTACAGTAAAACAAAATAAATCTTGTTTCATTCAGCAATTCCCATAAATCTATACTGGATACTCATTGACTGTGTGTTTTTGGACAAGACTAAATTAAACTTAAATAATAATCAAATTATTTTGAATTATATAGAGATAGATAGATAGATAGATAGATAGATAGATAGATAGATAGTATAACTTTTTAAATTGATCTTTGAATCTTTAAAAGGAATGTATATATGGATTGAGTGCGAGAATTCTCCCAAGTCTTTTTCTCCAGATACAAGTGTTTTAAACTCATCTCTGACCTTTTGTCAAAAACAAGAATGAGGCATAAGTATTATTGTCTTTGAACAAACCACAACGCTAAACTGTGTTCAGCTTCTTTCTTGTAAAACACTAAAAGCTAAATCGAATTGATAAAACAAACGAAATTTATTGGTTCGATTATTTACACAACAATATTTCATATTAAGGACGTTGTCATTTACGAATAGTTGTTTTAGGTTTTGTGTATCTATCAATTCTTAAAACAATTGAAAATACAACTTCCAACGGTTATTCTTATTGGAAATAAAATCGGTAACTCAAGTTCAATTCCTGGACGCGACTGTTTGTGTTTTATTTCATGTTAATGATTTTAGGAAAGGCATGATTCCGTCACTTTTCGCCCCACTCTAGCTATGGAAAAATAGCAAATTAGGCTGAGTTCCTTAGATTTGGTGAGATAACCAGTCCAGAAGGAAAACTCAGAATTCAAATCAGCTTTATTCCACTTAAAAACTGGCCTTGTGTCCCATCCTTCTCGTGACGTCGTGAGTAAGTATTTACATCCGAAGCTAAACGATATTTTGGATTTGTTTTTTTCTATATGTCCTCGTATATTTAAAGTCACTGTCTGCAGCTAATATAGTATGAAATACTTGTGTTATTTGATCATTGTAGATCTGATATTGGTAGAAATATTTCAATTCTTTGGATATGTCCGTCGTTGGGAGATTGTACTTTGATCAGATAAGTAATATGATGTTATGCAAGAAAGTGTTGCGTTTGTATTGCAAATGAAATGATTTTTATCCTCTTGGGAGAAACATTTTCCAAATGAATATGAACATGGATGAATATTGTTGGTAATTTATAAAAGTGTTTTTAGAACGGCTATTCTTTTTTATTATATATAATGAACTTAATAAGATATTTTAATCATCATTTCATCATAACGATTTCTTTAGTACATTTGAGTTGAATAAAAAAACATTTTTAAAGAATTACTATTTTGTTTGTAGTTGTTATACAATCTATTATTTCAGTTAATATCAAAATTCAATCTAATTTATTCGTCTATTTTGTCATTTTGGATTCCATCATACATAAACGTTTGTTTAATGTTAACATGTTTGTTTGTTTTTAATTATGAAAGAGAGGAGGATCTGCAGAGTTTTGTTCGTGCAATTATCGATGACAGTGATTTTATTTTGATGAGGATCTTTGCTGCTAGAATTAAAAACAGTTTTAATTTGAGTTTTCTTTAAAAAGAAAGGAAGAGAAAGTCTATTAGATTGATTGGTTGATTTATTGATTTAAACTGTACGTCTACACGTATGGGTTATTTCATGCCTACAGATTAGGGAATCGCGTTCGTTATACATTTATCTTTACATTTTTTTGTGAAACTGATCTATTTGACCGATAAAATAGGGGCCATTAAAAGATTAACTACCATTTTACGGATGAGAGTGAACCAAGGAGTAATGGTAATGAAAGAGTACTTCACATTCCCCTAATCTCCAGAACTGAAACCTCACCCTCAGATGTGAAGTTTAATGGTATTCCTTTAAGGGAAACTGGTCTTAAGCCTCTGCAGTTAGTAAACAAGGCGTGTAAGTATTATTGTCGATTAAGACATCTAAGAAATAGAATGTATTTTATATGTTAAGTTCATAAAAGATACATTTTATCAAACGACATTGGACTCAAATTTCAGCGTCCTATGAGAGAAGAACAGAAAAGAGTTCAACATTCCAATTTGTCCGAAGATAATGAAGCCCATGTTTCATTATTATTCTTGAGAATTTCCAGAGAATGGTCAAAAGCGCTTCGATCCAAAATAAAAGAGACTATGGAGATCTATCACACTTTCTTTATCTTTACAAACGTTCCCTTGTAAAAAAAAAATAAACAGAAAAAAAAGGAATGTCAAATAAAAAATCAATATGATTTCCTCTTTTCGTCACATTCAATAAGATTTGTTTTCATGGAAGTAGATATATATATATACATACACGTGTGTGTGTGTGTGTGTGTGTGTGTGTGTGTGTGTGTGTGTGTGTGTGTGTGTGTGTGTGTGTGTGTGTGTGTGTCTAAATTATGTAGACATGGAGAAATATGTATATATCTATAATTTTCCTGGTTTACATTACTTATGTCTATATATAAGCAGTGAAAAGTCGGAGACATATTTCCTGACGTCCGGATGGAAACGTATGTGTTTGTCTGTGATATACCCAAAGGAAATCTTGATTTGTATCTTCCATCGTAAATTAAGGAAGCGAGTCTGAAATAAATTCAATGAGTGTATAAATCCTTTGAGAAATAATGAACAGTGAACAGTGGCCAAGGTTGATAAAAACTGACAAAGAAAACTATTTATGTTAAACTATTTATTCCTATTTTTTAACAATCAAGAGATAAGCACGTTTCGAAAAAAAAATTATTTACTTGATAAATTAGTTTATCTTAGTCATTAATTCTCATTGGGAATTTTATAGACAAAATGAAAGTAAAGATGAGAATAGAAACACAGAAGATTAAGACTCACTGCTCTAAACATTGGGGGGGGTTGCAAGTAAAATGAAACAACTCAAGAAAGGCACCAAATTTTGACATGCCTTTATCCTTTTTGTTCTGAGGTGAATGAAGCGAATATTACTTTCAGCATTAATAAAAACTGTCTTGAAAATCTTTAGATAAACAAATTAGCGTTTTCATTTATTTGTTTTCTTTTAGGTATTTTTTGTTTATTTGGAGTTTTTTGCTTTTTGTTTTCTTTACTTTTCTTTTTTGTTTTTGATTTTTTTATGGAGGAGGGATTGTTTTTTTCTTTTTTGCAAAGATCAAACATAAATCTGAATTCATATCCTTCATTTCGATACAGAAAGGCTAGATAAAAGCATGAACCCAATTTCCTTGAGGTCCTGTCATATGCATCATATTAATATGGCTTGTATTTTCGCAGCAACCTCAACTAAAATACCTAGAGTAAATCAATTGTTAACAAGCATGTCTCGTATTTCCATTCGCTATAGTTGTAAGTTCGATTTTTACAGTGTTCTTTCTGATTTTACGTCTATGTGACATGAAACAAACTTTAATAAATACATAAAGCATCTCATTTCCTTTCAAAATGACAGAAAAAGACTTTGTAAATTTCTTTGATGTTCTCTCAACTCTTTTCTCTAGAATCACGTTTTTTTTTACATGTTAGTATTTCACTTGACACTGAACCTTCTTCGTATCCAAATATCTAAATATTAAAAACTGGAAATCTAAGCCATTTTAAATCAGTGTCGTCATCACATCGCATATTACATCTATTTGGGGGTTGTTTGTTTTATTTTTTATTTTATTCTTGTTTCTATATAGACTAGTGGCAAAAAAGAAATATAACTCATAGTCTTGTTGTAAGTTTTGTTTAGTCTTATACTCAAGTCTCATATTGCTTACAATAGCTGCTGTTATGAAGAGTTCTCTCACTTATGCATTGAATGGAATCTTGCTTTTAATGTCGGTGATATGGAGCAAATAATTGCTTAAAAACTGATTTGTCCCAAAGTCAATAGGACACAAATTCTTTTTGTCTTTCTTCTCTCGTTCTCTTGTATAAATTTTCCTATTTCTTGAAAATATTTTTCTGCCTTAAGCTTAATTTTCTCTTACTATTAAATCTTTTATTAGATGTGTCATGATTTATTACTAAAATTGATCAACTCATTGAAATGAATAAATTTACCTTTATCTTTTGCAGATCCAAATCTTTGGATTTTAGTCTTTCATACCCACCCCCACTTATGCCAACACAAACTTTGCTCTGTTAATAAAATATCAATACTCTTTATATTTACTAGACTCAGCTTTAAACCAAGTTGAATGAAATTAGGGTTGAAATACAATGCTGTAACAATCTGTCGGATGTGAAATGACAGATTAATTTTCATGAAAGTCAACATTCAAAACTTGTTTTTACATATATACGAAACGCCAACTTCTGACACAAATGAAAACAGAACCATCTTTTCCTCTAGTCAGACTACTCTTGCTACAATGTTACATCTTGTACAGACATGTAATAATTATAACTTAATCCAAAAAAAAAGGTCTTATATGAAGAAACGAGAAGGTAAGGCGCCTACTAGAAAATTATCTTTTGATAATCCTGTTATTTTATGCGTACTCGAACACTGGCCATTCGTCCGGTAGCAAATGAAGAACAATCTAGGAAAGTTGGTGTTGTTTATCTTTATTAATCTTAGCTGCGTACAAGACCATAAGTTCAGACATCTAGAGAGAATCAAAGTTATTGCAGCAGTTATGATTAGCGAGATATTCTTAGAAACCACTGCTATAGGATTAAGTTACACTGCAATAAATATATTCATTTCCTTGAAATTATTCAATGTTTTTGTGTTACCCTCTCGACTTTCTCTACTTGAATCGTAGAATATGATCATCGACATTGCAGATTTTGAAACAGAAAGAACACACAAAGAAAAGAGAATGTTGAGTAAATAAAGTTTTATATTGTTTTCAGTTACTGCCTTTTGCTTGACAACATGTCAAATCGAGTAGAGAAGGCACATTATTTCATTTGAATCGACAGTGGAAGATTTATAAACATCTCTACTCAGTAATCCAGTTTCTGCTGTCAACAAAACGTGATTGTCTCACCTTGCGGCAAAGCATCTAACCATGAGTGACAGATTATCTGAAGCAAATACGAAAATATATCATCAGATTATCAAGAGAATTATGAACGCGTAGAATTTCTTGGGTATATCTAGAATGTGTGAACAAATACTGATTTCTCTCTCTCTCTCTCTTTCAATATATATATTTATATATATATATATATATATATATATATATATATATATATATATATATATATATATTACCGTTGACAAACTTTTGAACATTGGAAATTCGCTTCTAATCTCTTCTCGTAAATCAACGTAAGCATGCATTTGGTCATGTTTTGTGATTCTGAATGCTAAATATGGGGGAAATTTTTAACATGGTCTAATTTTTAAATTAACAATAAAGAATTTTTTATCCTTCAAAAATATTTAGCAACAGAATGAAAAAATCGACTAAGATTGCTATTCAGAATAATTGTCAAACCAATAAGTGATTTTTTTACCTCCTCGCATTAAACCTTTAAAATAAATACCGCTCAAAGACGAGAATGCAAATATAGCTGAATAAGAGAAACAGATATTGTACACTAATCTTCCAATTCAGCACCCCCCCACATCTATTCATATTTCCATCTTTATTCATCCCACATTCTCAAATCATTCTTCCTTTCCATTCATCATATCTTATCCTCATATCATCGTAATACTTTATTGACTATAAGTCAAATTGACGCTGTTGAGGGTTAATTTTTGTAATATACATGTGTGTGTGTGTGCGCGCGCGCATGCGCGTGTTATTAATTATGCCTCTATCATGATGTCATAAAAAGTTGGGTTTTTTTACACCAATACAAATTTTTCTATTCGAAGAAGAAAATTATACAATCAAAAGGAATATAAATCTCTTCTTCTACCTGGATTACCTTGTAATCAATTTTTTCTCTACATAATTTATTCCCAAACGCTACAGTTTTGGGAAGAACCGGTATTATTCTATACATGAACCCGTGCAAGTTGACCCTGAAAAAAAATTTAAGCATTCTTTTGTGATTTGGACTAATTTGACCCTAAAAAGTGATTTTATATTACATGTGGAAGTTCACTTCAACATTTTAATTCGCAGTAGAATGATTACTGAAACAACGTTGGAAAATACAAGTAAACGGACAGGATGAATTATTGTTTGTTTATTGTTTGTTTGTTTTTTGTTTTGTTTTGTTTTTTTGTTTTTTACTTTCGGTGGGGGATTTCTTTTTTTAATACTTGTCAGTATTGACGTGGAAATTTTGTAATTTGTTTTTTGCTTTGGTGATGAGGAGGTTTTTTGACGAGGAAAACGCTTTTTTTGTATTGATCTACACGTGCACTCGTTCAAATTCTAGTATTTTTTTTCTTGGGATTTGAACTAATTAGACAAACAAACTAACCACTATTTCTTTATTTTTCGAGAAAAAAAATGTTCTTTTATATTTTATACAGGGTGGGTAGTAACTTTCACATTTTAATTCACTGTAGAATGATCATCCATTTCTGGAAGAATTTGCGTTGGAAAAGATAAATAACCAAACAGGGTCTACATGTAAAATTTTACCACTAGAACTCTGTAATCAAAATATATGAATATGTAAAATTTTATAGATATATTTTTGAAACAAACTTGAATTTTTTCTTAGTTACAGAGCTTCAATATTGTCGAGTTTGGCAATAAATAATACCTAATACTATATGTTTTAATTGTATAATAGTCCACTATAAATGATAAAATCTTGTTCTCCTTAATTTAGAAGATTGACTACCACCAAATTAGAAAGAGTGTAAATATTTATAGGCAATGCTATATACGCATACTCAGATGCGCGCACAGATATATCTGCTCAGTGTAAGAAATATACTTATTTGATTAAAAAAAAAAGGTGCAGTATGGCATCATCAGTTTTGTCTTTTTGGGGGGTGGAGGTTGGATCTTTCAACATAATACCCCCCTCACCAGCTGAACCCCACTCGGGATGATGAATCCCAGTTCGCAACCCAAAAATTAAGACGCTACAAACCCATTTCGCTTTTTAAAGATTTGCTAACGTTATGGGAAATTTAACAACACCCCCATATGGGTCGTAAGAAAGAAGAAGCACCGCGGTAAGATGTTCAAATACGTTTATATAAGAAGTGCGAGATATGATACTATAGTACTGCATATATACTATATACTGCATACAGTAATACGAGAGAGAGAGACAGACAGACAGACAGAGACAGAGAGACAGAGAGAACATCTATAAGGGTCTATAAACAGACACCAAGAGACACGCCCCCCCCCCGCAGCCCGACAGAACTCACTGAATGCAAACTTCTAATTGACAACTGACCGACTGGCTAACTGACTCCTTTTTTTCAAAATTCGCTAATTTTTAGTTATAAGATTCAGAATATTGGTGAGGGTGATGTCATCTTGCTAAATTATTGGGTCATCTCTCACGTGTCCCAAATTCACTTTTTTCATTTCCCCAATCAAAACTGTCACAGAAAAAATATGAATTCATTTTGTTTACATGTTGGCCTTCCAGTGTTGAATGTTATGTACTCGCTTAAACTTTCCAATGTGACTTACATTTCCGCTTAAAGATTTTAGCAAACTGAAAAGCTCGTGGCCAAACCAAACCAGGTAATAATTAACCATCACGACATTTGTGCCATATTCCTTAAGCGGTCTTTAAGAGAACAAAGTTAAAATTATAATACACTTATCTGTGGTTAGTTAATGTCCTGTTGTCTTTCGGTATATTTTCTAGTTGTGCTTAAGACTGTTTTAAGAGGGTTGTGAACGTTTGGTTTTGTAGGGTAGAAAATTGCTTTCTGGTTTCTGTTTGTAGAGTTGAGTGTTCTGTTATTACCCTCAGTTACCAGTCTTTAGCCACGTCTCGCCTCGTGGGAACGCTAGTCGCTTCTGCCTCTCTCCGTGCCTAAGTCACGTGCTCAAGTCCTTTCTGTCCTGCCTTCTCCACTACCCTTGGCCTCTCTACATCTTGGTTCATAGCGGTCTAGAGGATAACTCACAATTTTCTTATAATGTAGACCTTAGTTTCCACACATTTGATTGGCTATTGCTTTAGCCAACCAGTTTGCCAGAAAGTTTATTTAATCAGGTCTACGTGGCGGTCACAAGTTTCTTTCCTTCCCTACTCCTGGGACGTTTCGGATCTAACGGTGAGTTTCTGATACACTTTGAATGTTTCGTTAAATATTTACAATTCTAAGTGGACCGTAATAAGATTCGGATCCAGCGGTGAATTTCTAATTCATTTTTAGAATTTTCCCGTTAAATATTTACTATTTCAAATGGACCGTAATAAAAACACCATTCACAAATATATACACACGGACGAACCCCACCACCTGTACTTGAATCATCTGTGTTCTCGGCATTTAAAGAAAGAAAAACGTATAAATCAGAATTCGGATGAAATGTGAAGGAGTGTGTAGCAGAAATATACACTTCTAAAATTAAATATATTCCAAAAATATAATCTAAATAAATCGTTTAACAAGTATATAAAAGTAACTATCCAAACAAAAAACAAAAAACAAAAAACAAAAAAAAAACAACCGTTAAAAATACTGATTTTATGGAACAAATGAATAAAGAAAACCTGAAAAAAAAATATCGTATTAAAATAGAAATAAATCCAAATTCGAATGAATCTGGCAAAGCGTATGAAGATTCTTATTTCTAAAACTAAATTAATCGATTAACAATTATGCCAAATACCCACCAATAAAATAAAGTCAAATACAACAAAACAAAAAACAACATATATATAAGTCAGAATTCCGATACAATATGAAGAGGCGTCTAAAAATGTAGACTGCTAAAATTAAATATATTCGAAAAGTATCTAAATAAATCGTTTAACAACGATGAAAATAACTATCCACACATTCGAATCACGCACGTGCACACATACACACACACACACACACACACACATATATATATATATATATATATATCCCTCCACAAGCGTAATCTCTCACAGACACTCTCGATTTTATGCCTCGAAACATAAAGAAAGAACCGAAACTGATTCGAGAAGATATTATGATAAAAAAAACACAAACGAGATTTTTGGAACTTATATTTTTAGTTCTTTTTTTTTTCTCCCAAGTGCTACTGCTTTTTATCCATAAAAATTTTGCTATCCTTTCGGCTGTATCGGATCTTGACTTAATTGCTCTACTTTTTGTGGCCCTAATCACACCAATGTTTGAGAGAGCTTTACAAAGCGATCTTGTAGTAAAACCTCTTGCGCCCAGCTCGACATGTAGGCACGAAGCCTTCCAACCATTACTTCGATGTTGCCCTAGTAATAAGTCATATTTTGATTTTTTTTTTTTCTTGGGCATCCTGAATGTGTTCTTCCCATGGGACAGTTAATTCCCTCATTGCAATGTCTTTTAGTCTATTCGAGAAGAATAAGGAAGAGTTGATTTTTCTTTCTATCTGCTCTATGTGGGCTGTTGTAAATCCATTGATCGATAGAGGCCACAGTATTTTGGAGAGAATTGCATGGTGGTAAATCTAGGCTTTAAAAATGGCCTGGTAAACCGAATTCATCAACATATGTTAACCATTGCTCCAGGTTGACTTTTGTCACCTGTATTGCTACCGCATCCCTTAGGGAGTGGTCAATGCGTTTACCACTAGAAAGAATTCAACCAATAGCTTTTTTATCCAACTCAGTGTTTGAACGCTTCGCCTATGATTCCGCAGACTGTCCCGCTTTGCTGGTTGTGTCAACGGACGGCATAGTCAATCTGCTCATCTGCCCACATTGTTTTTTTTTTATCTCGACAGCAGATAAAACGCTAACGCTAATCAGAGTCACCACTCTAAGAATAGACGGATAAAGTGGCACAATCAAGAAAGTAAAAAAATAGTCGAGCGCTAACAAAGAACAGGACACAGAATCGTAACATACAATGATATTTAGTTTAGTATAAAATGTCTCGAGAATAATACATAC
Source organism: Sepioteuthis lessoniana (assembly GCA_963585895.1). Lineage (NCBI taxonomy): Eukaryota > Metazoa > Mollusca > Cephalopoda > Myopsida > Loliginidae > Sepioteuthis > Sepioteuthis lessoniana. Next base: position 2,297,772 of record OY757907.1, on the reverse strand, counting down.
ATTCACCCTTCCCGGTGGTTAATAGTCATGTCACACCGAAGCCTACCTCATTCAGAGTTAAGCTCAAGACCTTTCAAATTATCGTATTTAGTTTTAGGCTTTTTCTGTTTCTTGCTTTCGATAGTCAGGTCAAAAGTGATTTCAAGCATCGTGTTGTTAGTTTTTCTCTGTCTTGGCATCTCTCTGCTCTTTGATAGTCAGGTATAAAGCGGTCTCAAGTAGTGTGTTGTGTTCGTTCTTCTCTGTTTCTCTGCATTTGGGAGTTTGGTACAAGGTCAGGGCTCAGAGTGACATGTAGTCTCTTAGCCATTCCACACTGGTCTCTTTCAATGAGCAAAAAAAAAAAAAACTTGGCTTATATGCATCTTCTCTCCATTATGGGTGATAGTTTTAGTGCTATTGATATGAATTCTTTCCTAATTTGGATTCCACTAATTTATTTCACCCTTCCATTCTGCCTCCACATTCAGTGTTTAATTTCCTCTTACCTTAACCCAGAGAGACAGGTATTTCCTCTAACTTCCACAATATTTCACCATAACACCATCCCTCATATTAGGCAGTTAGTTCTGTCGCGAGATAATGACGTCAACAACTATTTACCTCATAATGGTATCAAAAACCTTTTTCCACGGCTTTAAATTTACGAAAAAAAATTATATTAAAAATTGATCATTTCCCAAACGACCGTAACCAGCCTTGACTATTGGATGAACCCGCGTCTCGACTTCGCTAGCCTGACATAATCCACAAAATTCGCCTGGTAAATTCTCTGGATTAGTCAAAACAATTCTCTTATCTCTTTCTTGTTTTTTCCTTAGCCAAAAATAGCAATATATTTTCGACGTATTCATTCCTCAACCCCAAAATAACACGATATTTTTAACTTTTTCAATTTTCACTTTTCATAATGTACTGAGTCCGTCTTCTAAAATCGTTTTTCAGTTAATTCTCACTTTTCTGGTTAATCAATCTACTCCAGATAGGCTCTCGCTTCTGCGTCTCATTTGTTCGAATAAACAATTGACTTTTTCCAGTAGAAAACTAGTATTAGAACTAGTTCTAATGCTAATACTACTGTTACTACTACAACAAATAATAAAACTTTTAAGGCCTTGAGAATCTTAAATTCAAAATGAACGGTTGGAAAGAGTTGTGTATTTTATTTTGATTGTTTCTTAACATCAACACCAGCTGATGGATGTAAATGAATTTGGTTATACAAATTACACATGCCTTACATTTCTTACAAATATTTCAATCTCTTATCTGTATATTTTGGATACTAAATGACAGGTTTAATGATGTTTAATGATTTTCGACGTTCATACTGAACGGGTCATTGCTCAGAGACGAGTTTTAAAATCGAAAACTGATATATACACATAAATAAATAAGAAAGAACTCCGTGATTTAAAATATTTGAGATTTCAGATATTAATAAAGGAATAGTGTCACTCAAAATTGCGATATGGATTATCAAAACTTTAAGACTATATATATGTGTAACATAAATAATGTAATAGTATGTCAGCTATATTGCCAAATATAATATAGATATATAATTTATAATAAACTGGAAATGACCCAAATAACGTCAGGTGCAGAGTAAGGAATTGCTGGTCTCTTCAAAAAATAACTGCAGAGTTGTAATTTTAATAAAACATCCCATTGTCAGATGCTGATCGTCATAAATACAGTATTGGGCGGGGATTCTGTGGCTTAGTAGATAACGTGAAGGGCTGCGACATCGTTGTAAAGGATTCAAACTTCAGTTGTGCTATCATGTTCGCTTTTGGACTAATACCCTTGGGGAAAAAGTAGAAAATTCCACACCTCCCCTATCAACAATAGGTTAACTAGTACCACTACTGTTCTTCTACGAGAATGGCTTTGATATTGAAGAACACACGAAGGTTGATATGTCATGAAACCAAAACATCAAACAAAACCAAATACAGTAGCACTGTATAATGACTTAAGGAAAGATACACTGACTCGATAAACGGTAGAACAATGATTGTATCACAAGAGAAAGGGGGGTAGACTGGGTGAGGCTATACGAGTTCTACTTGGGGTAGAATAAAGCGATTAACAACATTTTCCGGACAACTAGTTTGACAATCCACGATTTCCGCCTCATAGCTGCGTTCCAAAAGTAATAATGAAATTATATAGAAGAGTTAAGACAATGTCTTTTTATTTCTGCCATGTGGCGATCCCATATTACCGATCAACAATCACGTATCATGGAAATTTGACAGAAATTTTCTTGAAGGCAGAGAAGGTTCATATAAAGTATCGGAAGGAAATAATTTGGTAATCAGAACACTGTATGCAACAAACAGAATTACTAAAAGAAGACGATAATTGTACTCACTCGGCATTTTTCGTACTTTTTCTCATCTTCCACGATTGCTCAGTCGGCTGGGGCGGTTGAATACACCGACTGCTTCTCTGCAGAGGGGCAAGACCCCACGGGTGTCCTGTATATGACACTAAACAATCTGATGGTGAGGTTCCAGTAATGCTGGAGCTTTGAGGAATGCAGAGTACCTCTTCATTGCCATCGCTCCCAGTTACACTCGGTCTCGGAGTGATAGCACCTGATAGGGTCTTATCTAGAACTAAACTTATTGCTGAACTAAACTGCTTGAAATAGAACTGTTTTGACATGTAAACTGCGTATTTATGCTAAACTGAATTGTTTGAATTAAAATTGTTTGACTGATTATTTGTATAAAAATGGATTTGGCATTAAAAAACTTACAAAGGTTGATATGCCATAAATCCAACCAACCAACCAACCAACATTCTCATCTGCGAATCTATTATTCTCAAATAGTATATATGTATCTTTACCCAAACAATATCACTTGAGAAAAAGTGGTGACAGAATTCCTTCACTCTCCTATACTCTCTCTAATATACTCGCTGACTTTGACATTGTTATGGTCCTAATAGTCTTAATTCTCTCCAAGAACTTGACTTATTCTTGTGAGTTTTCCTAATCATTATTTAGATTCATGATTCCTCATCCGAAATTTTCAGGACCTGACCCTTTCTAAAATTGAAACGTTTTCTGGTACTAGAATGATAGTACTTGTATGATATATAGAGTAAAAAATTAAATTAATTTTTAAGGGGTGGTTAGGTCTTTTCAGTGAACCTTATCAATATTAAAACTGAGAGAGAGAAATCAAGACTAAAAATAATATTACATTTTTTTTTATTTATTATGGTCAATGATATGAAATAAACGTCGACAATAGCTTGCATACTTTTTTATTAGGAATACGAAAGTTCTGAAACTGAACGTTCTATACAGAAAAATATTCGTTTCCTGGGGGTTTTTTTTCTTCTCATTTTTCAGTATATCGGGTAAGACATCCTGTACCTATTTATGAAAATGTTCTCTCAGAATATTTCCTTCATTTTTCTTTCTTTTTTTTTTTGTATTTGCACCAAAACCTTCAAAAATTCATTCGAAGATTTTTTTGCACATATAATTTGTAAAAGCCTCAATTCATCTGTCACAACAAAATCCTAACTTTTAGAATTATGAAAAATTTTATACAAAGCATCAAAATTAGTTGAAAGAATTTTGGAAAAAAACTATGTTCTCTTACAAAAATGTTAACAGTATGGACAAATGTAACCTCTTATTGAAGACCCCCCCTCCCCCCTCTCTCTCTCTCTCTCTCTCTCTCATACACACACACACACACACACACACTCATTATTTGAATAAACAACTTCATTTCATGTTTGGACATTTATCTTCATTTTAGTTAAATTATATATAATTATACAAAAAACAGAAAATGAAACAATTAAATCTCAGATTTTCAGACAATAGAAAGAAATCGCTACTAGTTATAAAATAATGTCATTATTATTTCTGAAATTTTATATATTTCTATCATTTACCGAAACAAGAATTATTGTTAAAATAATTCTCTGGAGTCTTGTAGGAAAATACATTAGCACCATATATGTTTTAAATCTGCCTAGATTACATATTACGAATGTCAATAGATCAATGAAAAGAAACAGTTCACACTAAAAAAGGCTAGAAGTTGACGATATCCTACAGAAACTATGGCTGATACAGACTACGCAGATCATCTAGAACTTCTCATAAATACACGTACTCAAGCCGAATCCCCACTTCATAGCCTGAATCAATCATCAGGCGGCGTTGGCCTCAACGTGAACACAAATAACACAGAGTTCATATGTTTTAAACACGTTAAGTGGTAAATCTCTGAAATTAAAAGACTTCGCATATCTCGACAGCAATATTTCATCGACTGGAAATTATGTCAATATACGCCTAGCGAAAGCATAGACTGGTTTCGACAGTTTATCGATCATATAGAAATCTGATCTCAAGGGGATTTTTCTTCCAAGCAGTGGCTGTGTCGTTACTACTGTATGAATGCACCAAATAGACGCTTACGAAACGCATGAAAAAAAACTAGATGGTAACAATGCAAAAATGCTACGTGTTGTTTTGAACAAATCCTCGAAGTAACCCTTCCCTCAAAACAGTGGTTGTACAGCTACTTACTTCCCATCTCATAAACCATCCAAGTAAGACAAACAAGATATGCGAGGTGCTGCTGGAGAACTAAAGACGAACTCACAAATTACGTTCTCTTATGGACTCTGACACATGGACACAACAAGGTTGGTCGACCTGTAAAGACTTACATACATCGGTAGCGAGGGATTATAGGAATAGATAGCAAGCGAGAGAGAGAGAGAGAGAGAGAGAGAGAGTCAGGGAATGCTGAGCTGTCAGCGTGACTTCATGATGATGATGATGATGACGGCGATTATCTCTTTCTAGTTATTTCCACGAGTAGAGGGGTGGTATTCACTGAAGTCAAAGTAAATACAAGCCTTGTAAGGGTTCTTTTATTCAGAAGTGCCGTGATTTGAACTGGCTCAATTCTTTCCAAGATCTCCAGTTCCACAGCAAGTTTTCCAGATTCTTGAGGACCGTTCCAAGATCTCCAATAGACATTGGCATTAATATCAGTTCCATGTTCCATAGTATTTTCAGCTCTCTAGCAAGGCCCTAGTATTTATCCAACTTTTTCGTTTTACTTTGACTCAGTTGACTGCTGGAAGAGCAAAGTCCATCAGATGACAAGTTATTGTTTTTCTGTTAACACTCAAACTCCAATGAGAAACCATCAACTACATCTGGAGTGAAAGACACTCTTAAATGAATAAAATTAAAAAAAAGAAAATAATAGAAGCCGACAAATTATCATAAACTTTTCAGAAGATGAACTAAAGAAATTGCACCAAGGTGATCTACGCATGGATACGCAGAAGGAACCTAAAAAGAGAAACTGATTCACTCTTAATAGAAGCAAAGAATAAAGCAGTAATAACTAATTATATAAAATCTAGAACAGATAATATTTAGAAGAAGAATAAGTGTGGGCTTTGAAGAGAGAGAGAGAGAGAGAGAGAGAGAGAGAGAGAGAGAGATTAACTACATAAGCAAATCACAATCTGAAGACCAGGTCTTATTTTAGTTTTTGTTAACAGAAAAACAATACCTTGTCATAACTAAATAAAAAATAAATAAAAACAGGTTAGTTCGAAAAAAATCAGTGATTGAAAGGAGAACAAAGTATTCTTTTCTCCGACAATATATTGAAGTTCATAGTACATGATTTAATTGCTGGTATCTGTGTAAATGGTCGACGGGACATACTGAGTTAGACACGAAATTAGTGAAGGGAGTGTTACGTATCCCGTCTTTTTCAGTCTCTATGAATGACACAAGTAATAAATAGATACGTACAACGAAAAGCAAGCAAAAGAATCTATGATTTAATGTCTTTCTTTTCAGTCAATTATAAACACACAGATGGCAACGAGAACACAACGAGAAAAGGGGGTCATGTTGTGGCCAACAAACATTGGAATAAAATCAATATACGTATACTCAAAATAAGTCCAAACTCAGTCCTTCTATTCCATCAGCCGCAGGAATATCTGCGAGACAGTTAACATGTTTTATGTAAATATATATTTATATATACATTATATATGCAAACAGACGCATATATATATATCTATATATATATGTGTGTGTGTGTGTGTGTGTGTGTGTGTGTGTGTGAATAAGAACCAACTGGTCATATAAGTTATGACTTATAAAAACAATTTTTATGAAAAGAATTCAAAAAGTGCTTATTTCAAATCCTTGGTACAAAGAAACAATTGTAGTCCCGTGCTACATGTACGTTACTCATTGTTTTATGTGCTTCCACGATCCTCAACGAACAAAGTTTAAGAATTGTTACTTCAATGGCGAACGTTGAAATAACTTCTCGGAAATTGATCATTTACAATGGTTGGAGCCATATAATTATGAAGAAAGACTAAGATTATTAACTGATGTGCACTATATATGTATATATATATAGTGCACATCAGTTAATAATATATATATATGTGTGTGTGTGAGAGAGAGAGAAAAAATAGTGGGAAAGTGGATAGACCGAAACACAGACAATGGATTCAATTAATATTTCGTCTCTATTTACCCAAAGACTTCATCAGAATGTTAATCATTTCATAGCGGTGTAATATTATTGCGGAGGGATTTTTTTATATAATCATTTTTCGTTTTATATATCTTGCCTTTCGGTTGACAACCTTTCACTTAGTGCATGGGTTATTCAGGTGCACACATTGAGCGCAGGTGTTCACGCACGTGCGGGGCGGATGTGACAATCAGAGATTTCACAATAAAAATCCCAGATAGAAAATGTGATCGGGGACACGAATGACGTCATGCCCGGATGCGCTGAGGATTTGGGGGATTTGAAGAAAAGCAGTTAGTTGAGATTAGAGTTAAGAGGTAGGTAGTCGATTTTTGGTTTCGCTGAGGCGAGACCAGTTGGGGTCTACGAAATGTGCCGCACGTTTGTTGAAGAAATTGTGTCTCTCTCTCCTCATGTCGAAAAACCTTAAACACAAAAAGGTAAATAAAAGTTTCGTACCTGCACCAATTTCGAGTGTTTTCGGATTCCTATTTATGAACATTTGTGAACGTTTTTTTTACATATATGAATATTTTACATACTCATTATCTATGGCTATGGTAACAGCGGTAAGCATAGGAGGAAATAAATAAACTATACTTCTGTGGGGGATTCTTCCAATCTGTTATTTCTCTCTCTCTCTCTATATATATATATATATATATTTATGACTTTTTTCTTCTTTACAAAAGAAAAAGAAAAATCTCTTTCACATATATTTATTCACCCATTAAAAGAATCTGTTAGGTTTAATATGATTCAGTTCACCATAGTTAAAATTCCTGATTATTTTTAGTTTTTGATTAGTTTCTTTCTTGTTAGCCATTCTCCTTATGACGTTTTACACTGACAGAGGACTAAGTAAACGAAGAAAGTTCTCCATACAAGGTAGAGCAAATATAATACCTAATGGGTCAGACGAAATCTACCAAGGTTTCACCTTTCCGGATCATCAGGATAAATCTGACCAAAGAGGGTAGGGCAAATTATATTTTATTGAATAAAAAATCCACACATGCAAATAAGATTTACATAAATATACCTTTTATTGATTAAATCACTCAAGGAAATAATAAATAAATAAATCCACAAATAAATAAAATAAATAAAAATTCTACGAACCAAACAAACAATTCTTTCTATGTTTACCAATATTAAGAACTTCAGTCCAATGAGTAAGTAATTTTCTTGGGTTATTATAAGAAATAATACTTTATTTCTCCTCCATACACAATTGGAAAAAATTATCACCCGATTTGTATTTATGGTATTTTTTATAATTTCCCATTTCAGTATTGGGTCTATGTCTAAATTTATCTTGATCTGTACCATAGCCAGATACGGCTATGTGTGAAATGGACATATAATGTTCATATATATATATATATATATATATACATCGAACATAGGAATCTTGAAACTCGAAAAACACTTATGACTTCTTGGTTCAGGTACGAAAGGTTTTTCGACATAAGGAGAGCGATACACATTCTTTCTATTCTGGCTTTTCGATCTGCCCCACCCCCCAACACGTGTGGCACCTGCAACAAAGGCCACTGGCCTTGCTTCGGCGAGCAAGCAAAAGCCAACCGTCTTCTCCCGAGGCAGGTCTCAACTGGACTAACTGACTTTTTCAAAATCACAAAATCCTCCGCGCGCTTCCTCGCTAGCCCCGTTTCCCATCAGGGCTATTGTGACATCTCTGAGTGACACGTCTGTTCCGCCCGCGCGCGCGTGAACACCTACGTTAATGTTGCACCTAACTAACCCATGCACTGAGCCGAAACGTTCTCAGCCTAACTAAACCCAAAGATATAAAACGAAATCCCTCGGCCATTGTATTACAGATCTTCCAAATGTATTTCGATAAACAAAAACTATTCTTTTACGCCTCGTGGGTGAAACTACATTTATGGTTATTATTGGGTATCACCCACCTTTTTCCACACAATGAACTAGTCCATCTGCCATATATAGCAGTAGCTACTAATACCAGGGCAGACTAGAAGGTGAAGAGCAGCTTCTTATTGGAATAGTGTTAGAGCGTTGGAGACTGGAAATCGCATTGGATCACCTTACTTGCTACCGTAATAACGGAAGCCAATACTATCGTTGGACTATATCTTTATCCTGTATTCACTAATCCTATGATCTTGTCTACTAATAGTCTCTCTATTGTATATACTTTTTCCTGGGAATATATCTCTATTTCCTCTCATATCGTGGTTTGTCCTTGATTTAATATTACAAGCGTTCACTAACCAGAACGCAACAGTAATGAAATCCTTTTTAAAAATAACTTGAGTAGATCCAATATATACTTTCTTTTTATTGTTTTTAGTTACATTGTGGTCGCAATGTACTTCTACCTTATGTACAAGACTTTTGTATTGACATTTACCCCTAATGGGGTAATTAGTTTTATTAATACAATTGCATTTAGGGGGTTCCTTACTTTGTTTATTCATAGTTTTTTTAATATTACTCTTGTTAATTAAATTAGCCACATTTTATATGTAACGATAGCTTGATTTAACATTGTTCTTGTTGAATATTTTGTATAAACTACTTGTAGCAGGAAAATTCTTACATATCTTTCAAAAGATTTTACCTATGTTATTGGCCACACACATGTTAAAAGTTGGATTAAACTAGAGAATCCAACTCTTACGATTATTTCTTCCATTTTGTTTATCACTGCATTCATTTATAGTTTTATTAACTAATTTAGTTTTATATCCACTAATTTTTTAAAGCTATTTCATAATCAATTTTATTTCAAAGTTTTAATCAATAAAAGATATATTTATGTAAATCTTATTTGGGTGTGGGGATTTTTTTATTCAATAAAGTGTAGTTTGCCCTACCCTCTTTGGTCAGCTTTATCCTGATGATCTGGAAAGATGAAGCCAAGGTAGATTTAGTCTGACCTATTAGGTATTATATATATATATATATATATATATTGAATCGGGGAATTGTATTATATTAATTGAATTACCATGACTAGAAAATCCGGCAAGCACTCCATGTGACATACGGAACATTGGACAGCAGTTTCGACATTATTAGGTCTCCACCACTGGAGATCGAAGCAGCAACCACAGAATGTAGAGCCGAGACTCTACCACTGAGACAACGGCCCAAATCACACACAAGTGATGCTTAATTAACTAGGTTAAGTGGTCGCGCATTTACCGTGACAAGTTAATTTGGGATCGCTCGTGTGTGATATGGACCGGTGGCCCGGTGGTAGAGTTTCGGCTCTACATTCTGTGGTAGCTATTTCGATCTCCAGTAGTGTAGATTACCGAATACAATGTTTATTAGACCTAATAGGGTCGAAACAGCTGTTCAATATTTCGCATGGAGTTCTTTCCGGATTTTCTTGTCGTGATTATTCAATGAATTTATATATATATATATATACTTTTTATTATAGTCTCTCACTTCAGCTGTTTTAACCAACTGCTTTCTTCTGGTCATCTATTTTACTTCAACAAGTGACATAGAAGCAGGGACGAACTCATAAGTGATGTACTCTTATGGACCCCCACATATGGCCGAGCAAAAGCAGGACGACCAGCACGAACATACATTCAGCAACTATGTGAGGATACGGGATGTAGTCCAGAAGATCTGCCAGAGGCGATGAACGATAGGGAAAGGTGGCGAGAGAGGTTCAGGGATATCCGTGCTACCAGCACGACATGATGATGATGATGATGAAAGACAAATTAATAAGGAATGATTTGCAATTTACAAATTCAAAATATCATTTGAGCAGAAACAGTGGAATTAGAATGAAATCTATCTCACTAGATTGAATAAATAGTTCGGTACAATATTTTCAAAAGGTTGATGACAAGAGATCAACAAAAATGTTAAGGGTGCAACAGTTGAAACGTTAGGGTTATAATAATTCATTAGGTAAGGATATCAACGTGTTATATAGAGGTAACTTCCATCGAGATTTTAACTCCCAACCATTACATGAAAAACCCATTCATTGATGACATTTTATATATTGAGGCTATCAAAGCCGCTTTGATGAGGTATGCTTTTTATGTCGATTCTTTTATGTTACATATACATTAATAGACTTTCGAAAAGCCTAAAGACCAGCGTAATTTATATAGACTCCCTCTTTCTTTCTCGCTCTCTCTCTCTCTCTCTCTCTCTCTCTCTCTCTCTCTCATTTCTTCTTTTTTAATTTTCTCCTCATTATTTTCTCTCTTTAAAAATCTATATCCCTTTATATCATTAACAAATGCAATCTGCAAATAGCAACATTTCCTATAGTACATATAATGTGTTTCGCCATTTAAGTTGATGCTTTAATTAAATATTTACCAACTTATGTGGATAGTGTCCTGAAAGAGTTTTTTCCTTTCAATTTCATCAAGTGAAAAAAGGTATCAGCAATGGCTTTCAATATAAATCTGAAAGGGTTTCTTTGAATCCTTAAAGACTTGTCCGTTGCAAGCTATTCAGCAATTGATTGCAATGCAAAATGAACCCGCCGAATAAAATGAGGATTTACGAAGCATTAAATGGGATGACAATTCTTTGAACAGGCAGCGTTTCCTACCACGTTACGATGCAATTTCCACTGATCAATGTTTGCTTAATGGATCAAACTAGTGAATAGATTCATACTCTTTCTTTTCTGATTGCTTAATCATCAGAGCTTTTCCTTTCTATAAAGGTTCATTTACGCACTTGTTAAATACGATTAAAAGACAACAATCAACTTTAGAGAAACACACTTTTACTAATATGATATAAAAAGGTTAATGTAGGGTTGTTTCGCGGGAAATGACCGATAATCAACCGAAAATGAAATACTACATTTTAGTCCATTAAATCCTCTTAAGTCTTCAAATATTCTAATTAAAATCTGATCTATTTCATTCTATGATTCTTTCTTAAAAATCTATATAATATACTATTTTAAAGGTTAGAAAATCAAAAATAATCAAAATACCCCCCACGTATTTGTTGAAACAACGAATTTGGTAGAAAAATACAAATTGCTTAAAAAGAATGTAAAAATTTGCTTATTGGTCATAAAAATATGAAAAAGGTTTTAAACCTTTTCGTCTTACGTGTTTACTAAAGTGATTTTCAAAACCACAGTTTTCAAGTAATATTTAAATATCAAATGATTTTTTTCTATTACCTGTGAACGAATATGTATAGTCAATATTTTGGGAGTTACAATGAAAAATGTGATATACGCACAATGAAATTAAGAAAACAGCAGCAGCAGCAACAGCAATAATAACAATAATTTTCCGTGAAAAGAAAAACGAGAAGAAAAACAAGTATATGAATATTTTAAACAACAAACTAAGGAAAACTGCACATGAAATGACCGGAACATAATTACGAAGAGGAAACTTCAAGAGAGAAATTGAATCTTTAGAAATTATAAAATTATATCATTAAGTCTAATCATATCAAAGCAAAAATTAATAATCCACAAGAAAATAGCGAATGTTAGCTAGTGATAGATATCAAACAGTTGATTACATAAGTGAATGCAACAAATTAGTATAAAAGAAATACACGAATAATCACGACTGGGGGGGGAAGGGGATATACTGGGAATTGTGCAAGAAATTGAAATTCCACCACAATAACAAATGTTACTTGTACAAATCAGAAACTTTCCTTGAAAAAGAAACACAACTAATTCTCTTGAGACCTTGAGATACAAACCGATCACCCAATCCAAACTAGATGACCAGACTTAGTTTTAACCAAAAGAAAAGAACTTGTTACCAAGTGTATTTTGTCAGTAGATCACAAAATCCAAAGAAAGGCGAAAAGCTGGACTAGCACCTAGACCTTGCCAGAGAATTGAAAAAATTGTGGAACATGTAGGTGACTGTAATACCAATTACTTGAAACGTTTTCTTACAACCAGAAAAAGAGACTCTGTGAACTGGATATTACATGAAGAATTAAAATCACCCAGACCACGGCACTGCTAAAATTGGCTCGGATACTTAGAAGAGTCCTGGAGACCTGAAAGGATGTGCTTCAACTCATACTATAGAGAAAAACCATTCGTTAGACCTTGGGTGAAAAACTCACCAGATGTAAAATAATAATAATAATAATAATAATAATTTTTGTTATATTTTAATTGAAGAACTTTGACTTACTAATCAGCTATATGTTTTTACCAGATGGAAAGATCTCGAGCTAACTGAAGAATTGTTTAAATTTACCTCGTCACCCTCCATGTTGACGACTTTCCCAATCGATAGACGTTGTATCCCTGTATTTTGCCGTAAAATCATCAGAAATCTCATTTGGAAAATTATCACCATCGCATTTAAAACTAGGTTAAGTATAAGATATTCCTATTAAGCTGGAAAAATCTTTCAGGCAGTCCACTCTAAGTGCTAGGGAAAAAATGAAATAAAAAGTAGGACAACGGACTTTAACTAGGTTAAAACCTAGGATTAGATTTACTTCCAGAAATTTTTTTTTTTGTGACCCGCTCTTTATGAACAGTCAATGATTTTTCGTGGTCACATCTGTGTCAGGTGCGCAGATCAAAAAAAAAGCCTGGGTCTGGTATAGCCCCAATATACCACTCATGATAATAATGTCCAATCTCAATATTACAAAACGTGGGACCCAGGCAACAGGCTTGGGTGTCATGATCGGCAGGTGCTCTCCTGATAGCCAATATGGGAGACTCGACAATCATCCTGCGAATGTTGGCTACTCTTTTTTTCTTTTTCAGGTACATGAATGACGATAAAAGCGACCACAACGATCAAAGACCAAAACGCAAAACATGGACCAGGGAAGACAGTCAATTTGCACTGCACTGTTATTTTAGGAGCAACCCTTCACAAAGAGGGTATATGAAAAGAATGATAGAGATCTGGCAATAATTTGCTAGTTTACAGACTTGCCGACCAAGTTAGATCAATAATAAAAAAGGATGGTTTTCTGACCTTGAAATACTAGAAATACACCAGAAAATACAGACCCAAGACAATACAATTCCAAACACATCAAGTGGCACCAACCAAAAACAACATATCAGAAGTGAGTTGCCAACTGTTGAAATTGAATACGCCACAGAACCAAGTAACCCTACAGAAACACTATCACAAGAACAACAGACAAATCTAGAAAAGCTAAGAAGAATTATGAACAGTGTGAAGGCCACCCTTCCATCATTAAGAAACATAGAATGGAGAACACTTAAAACAGAAACAAACAGGGGCGAAATTAGTGTGTGAGAAAATTGGGTCCCCTCAGAAAGCACGAAGAAACAGTCTAAATCATAAACCAGGAGGTTCTAGCGAAAGAAGAAAGACTAAAGAGATATCGACAAAGAGTAAAACAATACAGACAAAACAGGACATTTCAAAATAATGTAAGAAAATTTATCAACAATTGGGAGGGCATGACACAAAAAAATACCAACAACCAGACGCCAGAGAAACCGAACAATTTTGGACGAAAATGTGGCAACCGAAAAATCATAACGAAAAGGCTGAATGGATAAACGATATGACAAGAGAACTAGAAGGACTCGCGGAAGGCCTCATAGCGGAAATACACATCGAATTACTCAGAAAGACACTAAAAAAGATATCAAACTGGAAAACGCCAAGACATGATGGAATACATGGATTCTGGTTCAAGAAATTCCCCTCCATTCACGACAGACTAGCACTAGAAATGAACAAATGCCTACAAGATGCGCAAGTACCTGACTGGATGACTAAAGGAAAGACCACATTGATAAAAAAGGACCCAAGGAAAGGAACCTTCCCTAACAACTATAGATCCATAACATGCCTACCAATAATCAGAAAAATATTAACCGCATAAATAAGGGAAGAGATTTACTTCTCGCTAACAAGCCGTGGATTGTTCCCTGAGGAGCAGAAAGGATACAGCAGAGTTACTTTACATAGACCATCACACCCTAAACGAGATCGAGACCAGACGGGAAAACCATGAAAACCTAAAGAGTGGAATTGACAGCTGGAGGAAGAAACTTAGCTGAAGCAAAGATACAAAAAGGTTCATTCAAGGAGATCCACTATCACCCTTACTATTCCTAATTGCCATGATGCCACTTAACCACAAACTTAGAAAATGCACAGCCGGGTACAAACTTAGCAGATCGCAAGAAAAAAATCAATCATCTAATGTACAGGGATGACATAAAACTATTTGCAAAAAATAAAAACGAACTGGAAACTCTCATACACGCAGTTAGAATATACAGTCAAGCTATAGGAATGGGATTTGGCATAGAAAAATATGCCATGCTAGGAATGAAATGACGAAATGGAACGACGAAATCAAGACAAGATTAGAATGCTCGGAGAGAAGGAAACGTACAAATACTGGTACATCTTGGCGGCTGACACCATCAAACAAGGGAGATGAAAGAAAAAATTAAGTAAGAATATCTCAGGAAAACTAGAAAGCTAATCGAGACTAAACTGTTTCAGAAACCTAATCAAATGAATAAATACATGGCCTGTACACCTCGTTAAATATTCGGGACCCATTTTGAAATGAACCGGAGACGAACTTAAACAAATGGACCAACGAACAAGAAAACTAATGACCATGCATAAGGCATTACATCCCAGACTATACGTATCAAGAAAGGAGAGAGGAAGAGGACTCGCCAGCATTGAAGACAACGTTGACGCATCGATACAACAACTTGAGGACTACATAGAAAAACGCGAAGGAGAACTGATTACAGCCATCAGAAACGAGACACAGACAACACAATGAACAACAGAATGACAATAAATAGGAAACAAAAATAGAAAGAAAAACAACACTATGGACGTTTTAAACGACTAATAAACAACTCACACGAGAAAACCTGAACGTGGCTAAGAAAAGAAAACTTTAAGAAAGAAACAGAATATCTCCTCATAGCAGCACAAGACAACGCCATAAGAACCAATCTAATCATAGCGAGAATAGAAACGCAACAAAATAGCAAATATATGTTATATGGTGATTGAGTTGAAACCATCAATGACATAATAAGCGAATGCAGCAAATTGGCACTGAAGGAGTATAAGATCAGACACGACTGGATGGGCAAGGGGATCCACTGGGAGATGTCCCAGAAATTTAAATTTGAGTATACAAACAAATGGTATATGCACAACCCAGCACCTGTCCTAGAAAATGACACACATAAACTCCTATGGGACTTCGACATACACACGGATCACCCAAGCTAGACCAGAAGACTAGACCTAATAATAATCAAGAGAGAAAAGAGAACTTGCAAAATTGTCGACTTTGCTGTTCCGGCTGACCATAGAATAAAATTGAAAGAATATGAAAAGAAGTGCAAGAACATCGACCTTTCTAGAGAATTGAAAAAAACTATGGAATATGAAGGTGACAATTATACCAATTGTGATGAATGCTTTTGGTACAGTAACTAAAGGATTATTAAAGGGACTGGAGGACTTGAAAATTGGAAGACGAGATGAGACCATCCAAACTACAGCATTATTGAGAATAGCCAGAATACTGAGAAGAGTCCTGGAG
Organism: Sepioteuthis lessoniana; assembly: GCA_963585895.1. Taxonomy (NCBI): domain Eukaryota; kingdom Metazoa; phylum Mollusca; class Cephalopoda; order Myopsida; family Loliginidae; genus Sepioteuthis; species Sepioteuthis lessoniana. The sequence goes on along the minus strand of OY757907.1, from coordinate 2,281,621 downwards.
ACTTGAGGAGACTTGCTGTCACTCAAACTCCAGTGAAATACCGTCAGCTAAAACTGATGAGAAAAACTCTCAATGAGTAAAATAGAAATAATAATAATAATGAATTTCTATAAATTTTCCCAAATACATTTGAATCCAGCAAGAAATGAAAGAAATCAAAATTCGACCTCAAGTCTATTTAAAAATGTTTTCAAGTCTTCACCATTTTAAAATCGTTTCCAGACTTCTGTTCACTTCCGGAAACCTAACAAAAAAATAATTACATCTTTTAAACAACATCAACGTATTACAGATCAACTGTATTCTGTTCAGTAACAAATTGTATTTAGAAGCAAAACTGTTGGCTTTGATGAGTATCTACTAACAGTTTTGTTATCAATCCAACGATTTGCTTTATCTTTCAGACATGAAAAAACTAGAGATCGCTGCAAATTTATCAAAAACCTGTTTTCATGAAATGTCGATATTCTTTGTAATAACTGTGGGGATTAGTGAAGGTTGTCTTCAAAATCAATAAACACAAACTAAAATGCAAGCGTCAAAAAGTCAAAAGCTGCGAGTGCGAAAGGTGGAATCTGAAAAACAAGATTGTTTACAGATATTTCGACCGTTTTCAATTCATAAAGAAATTTGAGTAAATTAGGAAAAGACATCAGAATATTCATAACCTTTCCTTACGGGTATTTCTTTTCATTGTTTATGTAGAATACTATCTCGTGGCAATAATAATCTCTTGATAGATAGATAGATAGATAGATAGATAGATAGATCTTCATGTACCAAGATCATGAAGAATTATCACATCTGTTACTTGGTAAAATGACTTAGTAAAAAGAACAAAAAGAAAAAAGAACCACATGACATACAAGTTCCATGAATATCCGATACCCTATACTGGTATTAAGTACGAATTAGTATCAAAGTCAAGTCACTGAAATAGTGCTACTGGTACAACGTAAACCAGTACTATATGCCATATGGTCGAGTGATTTGGTTCTTCTACCAGTCTTACTTGGTGAGTAACGTGGTTCGACATCCAGCAACGGAAAATGAAAAGTATAAAACCTCAAATGAACCTTCTTGTAGAGTTAACGGACATCTAACTAGCTTATGCTATCAAGTGGATATGTAACGGTATGGGTCTCAAATAGATGTTTGTAATACTACTACACCACATAGACGCTTGTACCACCTCCATTTTAGCAGGTCAATGTGTGTAGCACAACGCTTTAAGTGTCAGATGGACCCCCGCTGTACGGACCGTACAAAATAGTGACGAATACACAAAACACTGTCTTGGTTCGCTAATACAAAAGTTTATTCGCTACTACACCTATTAGTAGTCTTCGAGAAGAGAGAAAAAGAGTATGAACTGAGTCGAACAGTCTAGCTCAATAGAGTTAAACAAGGGTTGTGAAGAGAGAGAGAGAGAGAGAGAGAGAGAGAGAGAGAGAGAGAGAGAGAGAGAGAGAGAGAGAGCAGACACAGACCTTGATATTATCTTTCTCGTTTTCTGTTGTAGTTCTCTCTCTTGCTTGCTCGCTGTTACTGTCTTTACAGCTTCGCGGCTGGAGTCGGTCCTCTTCGTGAAGCTCACCCAAAATAGATGCCGAAATTTTCGGCCATCTTCACATTGTCACGTCTCGTTTCCAACTTTCTTCTTTTATTCTGTCCTGCATCCATGCTAACGGCTGTTCCGACTGATTTTATTCCAGTAATCAGAACCCGTTACCGATTTGCCACTGGTACATTTCTATTTTTAACCTGGGTGTGCGCCGCTTTCCCGTCCAACACCTTCCCATCTCTCTCTCTCTCTCTCTCTCTCTCTCTCTCTCTCTCTCTCTCTCTCTCTCTCTCTCTCTCTCTCTGCTTACTTCGATTTTCTTTTCGTATATGTTCCTTTCCACCGTCCCACGTTCAACCATCCACCGGATTTCGTAATCATTTTACAGATAGTGGCCTTTCGAATGAAAATTACCCCTTGGCCGGCTATTTTCCTAACACCCTGTTTATCCTAGTGAGTCATTTATACCTTCTGGACTTCTCTTGGTGCAAATGCATTTTGTTTTTGACTAACATGGAGTGGAGGTAGACCTTTTTATATTAATATCTCATACCAGTTAACTATCGATGTCGATGCTAGACTCGAATGGGACTTTATCAAAAACCCATCCACATCTTAAACGGAGTTTGATATTCCTGGCTATTCTTCACTCATTACCCAATATGCCTCTCTTGACTGTCATGGTCTGGTTATGTACATACTAGAAAGCATTCCCTGATATAGAGACATTTCCCACAAGTCTACATTTTCATCATTCACGTGATATTTCCTTACATACTAGAAAGCATTCCTTGATATAGAGACATTTCCCACAAGTCTACATTTTCATCATTCACGTGATATTTCCTTACATACTAGAAAGCATTCCCTGATATAGAGACATTTCCCACAAGTCTACATTTTCATCATTCACGTGATATTTCCTTACATACTAGAAAGCATTCCTTGATATAGAGACATTTCCCACAAGTCTACATTTTCATCATTCACGTGATATTTCCTTACATACTAGAAAGCATTCCCTGATATAGAGACATTTCCCACAAGTCTACATTTTCATCATTCACGTGATATTTCCTTACATACTAGAAAGCATTCCCTGATATAGAGACATTTCCCACAAGTCTACATTTTCATCATTCACGTGATATTTCCTTACATACTAGAAAGCATTCCCTGATATAGAGACATTTCCCACAAGTCTACATTTTCATCATTCACGTGATATTTCCTTACATACTAGAAAGCATTCCCTGATATAGAGACATTTCCCACAAGTCTACATTTTCATCATTCACGTGATATTTCCTTACATACTAGAAAGCATTCCCTGATATAGAGACATTTCCCACAAGTCTACATTTTCATCATTCACGTGATATTTCCTTACATACTAGAAAGCATTCCCTGATATAGAGACATTTCCCACAAGTCTACATTTTCATCATTCACGTGATATTTCCTTACATACTAGAAAGCATTCCCTGATATAGAGACATTTCCCACAAGTCTACATTTTCATCATTCACGTGATATTTCCTTACATACTAGAAAGCATTCCCTGATATAGAGACATTTCCCACAAGTCTACATTTTCATCATTCACGTGATATTTCCTTACATACTAGAAAGCATTCCTTGATATAGAGACATTTCCCACAAGTCTACATTTTCATCATTCACGTGATATTTCCTTACATACTAGAAAGCATTCCCTGATATAGAGACATTTCCCACAAGTCTACATTTTCATCATTCACGTGATATTTCCTTACATACTAGAAAGCATTCCCTGATATAGAGACATTTCCCACAAGTCTACATTTTCATCATTCACGTGATATTTCCTTACATACTAGAAAGCATTCCTTGATATAGAGACATTTCCCACAAGTCTACATTTTCATCATTCACGTGATATTTCCTTACATACTAGAAAGCATTCCCTGATATAGAGACATTTCCCACAAGTATACATTTTCATCATTCACGTGATATTTCCTTACATACTAGAAAGCATTCCCTGATATAGAGACATTTCCCACAAGTATACATTTTCATCATTCACGTGATATTTCCTTACATACAAACTTTATCTTTCCCCCCCCCCGCTCTCTCGTGGATATACTGTTGTCGACAAAATCTTAGTCAGACGATGCTACGATAAGAAATAGTCTGTCTATTCCGACAAAACTAACCCAGAAGTAAAGTAATGTTATAATTTCTCAATTGCCCACGAGTTCACTCAGATCAATAATGAGCTTATCCGTCTTATAAATTTTAATAGTCAATATCCAAAGCTACGTTATCTCTTTTTAACAAGTTATGATTCTTCATAGATTTCATTGTTCTGCAATAATTGCTGATTTCAAAGAATCATCAAATGTCTCATTACATCACAGAGTTTAGATATTTGAAAGGTGAATAGAATAGTTTTTTTTAATTTATTTCTGGCTGATGCTTCACTCAGATAATTCTTCAGGTCCAAAGCATCAAAATCATTTTTTTTTAAATCTCTGACTGCCTGTTTGCTTGTATTGTACCTCAAAAGAAATACCAACAGAAGCATAATTATCAACTACCGTTTTGTGGTCATTGTTCATCGCAATCATTATTTTTACCTTTACCATCAGAATAGATGTGACAAAACCTTAAGGAATTTCAAATAGCCTACAATCATATGTAAAGGAATTCTAAGACTTGTTATGCTGAATCTGAAATAGAAAATGACTGCTACCCTTCAACATCTCTACAATTAAACTCTTTTTCTCTCCATTGGAACTTTCCAGAACTATCCTAATAAACAGAATTTGTTTGAAAGAGATCGACTGCTTTGACAAACTTCACCACTTTACTCTTGATTTGAAGTAGGAAATCTATATTCGATCAATTTTAAAGGATGCACCAAAAATTGTAGGGGTGTTTTGAATCCCCAGAAAGTAACAGACGATGGCTTGTACCGATAAAAAAAATCTATATTCCTTCTAGAACACAATTCTCACATGTGAACAGTTTTGTCTTACTTCATTTTGTCTCCTAGTGCAAAATCATTGACGTGGATCCTCGTCACATTTGTTACTTTTTTACCTCCAGAATATAATCAGATGATCCCTCTTCAATCACAACGTCAAAGGAAGTTGTTCGGATTATATGCATTCTTCGGCTCTATTTATTCTACTTTAACCAGTAAGAATCACTTTTCTATTTTTAGCGCGTAGAATTTGCTGGATTTTTCAACTTCTCCACACCACACATTGGTTTCAATCGCACAATTTCTGTCTTAGAACAACTGCAATATCGAAGAAAGTCTTGCAGGAATATTTTCCCGCCGTAATAATCTGAGAGTTCAGCTTTTATAAATGTCTTTGTTTTTTTTTTTATTAGTGCTTCGTTGTATCTATATGATGATCATTTGTATTATCTTTTCTCTTCATTTGTTATTTTCTAAACCTTTTTGTTTATAGTGGCAAACTGACATTTCTTCAAGTAAATTCAAAAGCCGCCCCAATATATATATATATATATATATATGATAGAGGTTGGTATTGCATCCTTGTAAAAGCCACCATCTCTAAAAGCCAGATACATCTTTTACATCTGAAATAGTGACACAACGTAAAAATCTTCTTATAGTGGCAAACTGACATTTCTTCAAGTAAATTCAAAAGCCGCCCCAATATATATATATATATATATATATATGATAGAGGTTGGTATTGCATCCTTGTAAAAGCCACCATCTCTAAAAGCCAGATACATCTTTTACATCTGAAATAGTGACACAACGTAAAAATCTTCTTATAGTGGCAAACTGACATTTCTTCAAGTAAATTCAAAAGCCGCCCCAATATATATATATATATATATATATATGATAGAGGTTGGTATTGCATCCTTGTAAAAGCCACCATCTCTAAAAGCCAGATACATCTTTTACATCTGAAATAGTGACACAACGTAAAAATCTTCTTATAGTGGCAAACTGACATTTCTTCAAGTAAATTCAAAAGCCGCCCCAATATATATATATATATATATATATATGATAGAGGTTGGTATTGCATCCTTGTAAAAGCCACCATCTCTAAAAGCCAGATACATCTTTTACATCTGAAATAGTGACACAACGTAAGCTTGTATTGTGTTGCGTATATGTCATAATGATCCATGATAGTAAGCATGCAAGGAATAGAGTGAAAATTCCTTGGCATTAAATATATAAATCTAATACATAACTATTTATTATTATTATTATTATATTATATAACTCTATCTCAGATATTGAGAACTCTCCAAATTATATCGCACTTGGTTCGCCAAAAACCCACAAAGTAAATTAGTGACAACCAGCACTGTTACAATATATATATATTGTCATCCACAGACATACTGTTTCGTTCTATCTGAAATCATCAGTGTGGCTAGACAGGCGAGATTCCCGAAGCTGGGATCGAAACCTGGCTGACTGTAAAGCCAATCCAAAATTCTACCACACAGCCACGAGGAAACTAGAGTAAGCGAAGGAAAATTAAATGCTTATGTATCACATTTGTTTTGTTCACATATATCCGCTTAACGGCTACCGAGAGCTCAATTCATTTGAAGAGCCTATATATATATATATATATATATATATATATATATAAGGAGCTTACGTTGTGTCACGATTTCAGATGTAAAAGGTGTATATGACTTTTAGAAATGGTGGCTTTTACAAGAGTTACAATACCAACCTCTATCGTCTATCAACCCCCTCTCTACTTATCTGTCTGTCTGTTTGTCTGTCTCAAATGTATATACTCATGAATTGATGTGTACAGTTTTAAAATGCTCTTGCTTTTATTTCTTTGCCTAGATATATTACAATTAAGAAATGTGACATTATTTTTCATATATATATATATATATAGTATTATTCGGTCCAGTTAAATCAGAGTTGAGAGTAATTCCTTCAGGACAAGAAAATCATTCAAAAACTGAACATTTGAATTTTCCTGGTATAAATAAAAATAAATAAAATAAATAAACAAATAAAAAAATGTAAGTGAGAAAAAATGAGGAGATAACTCTTCACCCCTCTTCCATCCCCACCCCCATGTCTATTCTGATTTATTTTATCCATAAGATCTGAAGAAGTCCTGTTAAATTTTGATTCGTGTTTTTGGTTTACATCAGAAACACATAACAGGATGGAAATAAATTTATAATCCTAAAGTAACCGGTCTTTGGTATTTCTTATAGAAAGTATATATATATATATATATATATATACTCACAAATCCTGCAACAAATCGATAACTCCACCTGTCAAAAGTTACGGAACTGTCAAACTTGATCTGGAAAACATATGCGATTAATTTGAATTATTCAATTTTTAGTTAATGTAGATTTCATAAAGCCGGAAAGTTCAGCGAGTACAAAAATATTTTGCCATGTTCGTCTTTCTTTCTCTTCTCTTCTCTTCTCTTCTCTCTCTTTCTCCCTCTCTTTCTCTTTCTATTATTATTATTATTATTATTATTATATTTCTTTATCTTTTATTATTGTTTTCGTCTCATTATCTTTTTCTCTTTCTATTTTTATTGTCTATTTCATGAACGATTTTTCTCTAGTTCTTTTTTTATCATGAACGTTCTTCTTTTCATTATCAACTTGTCTATTTCTTTCATAATTGTACATCTCTCTCTCTCTCTCTATATATATATATATATATATATATATATGCAGAGAGAGAGAGAGAGAGAGAGAGAGAGAGAGAGAGTGAGAATTGTGTCTTTTTCTCGTAATGTGTCATTGCTTCGTTTGCTCTTTTCTTATTGCAGTCTCATTTTTTGTTCTCTGCCTCTTCCTCTCTTTTTATTTTGTTCTTTATTCTCATTCCATTTTTCCAACTCCCCTGTCGTATTTTTCTTTCTTTTTTATTACACTACTCTCTCTCTCTCTCTCTCTCTCTCTCTCTCTCTCTCTCTCTCTCTCTCTCTTTCTTTTCCATTTCTTTCTATAAGAGTTTCTCAAAATTTTTCCCATCTTCATCCTTGCATGTCAAGTGGTAAATCTTCTGTGGCCTTACCATTCTCTGTAATTTTGCAGAGTTCAAGAAGCATGTTTGCTTCCATCTAACCCAGCAACTCTGACTGACACTACCTACAAACGGTAGCCAGAAGAACTCACTGAGATTGAAATAAATGCTTTGTGGTGTATTTTCCATTTGGACCAATGTCTACGCTTTCAGGTATTTTCGGGCAGAGTGGCATGTCTTCATCTGTCAAAGCAAATTTCGACAAGAGATGATGGAAAGTGAAAAAGCCGCAGGAGCTCAGGCAGAGAGAGTCATAAGTTAGGTGAAAGTAGTTAGACAATAAATGAATTTGCCACAATAAAGTTTTCACGTTTACAAGGCAGAAAAAGACAAGCAAGGATGATGTTAAGTTAGGAGAACAATCAAAAGTAAGTCAAAAATTTAAACAATAGATTTAAACAAAACACTGAGGATAAATATAACTCGTTTTAAAAGAGACAACCATAGTCACCAAAAAAATGATTAAAGACGAGAAATATCAAATGCGCGCGCGTGTATTTCAAGAAGAATGCAACGGTCTTTTTGAAAGTTGTATCTAAACTATTTTAGATACAAACTATTTTGACACAATCTGTGCTAGGCTTCTCAGAGATTTCTGGAAGAGAAACTTAAAAGTTTTAGCATAATGTTGAGAACAGCGACATTTAAAAAGTGTCAGCTTGAGGACTTTCGATCTTGTATTCTCTTAATCTCACGAAATTTCTCAACCAAACAAAATATTGTCAACTCAGTGGGAAGTGTACATACAGAGGAATTGATCTTCTAATGTACCAATCAGGTTACACAACGATATATATATATATATATATATATATATATATATATATATATATATATATATATAAGTTTGAATATCATTGACAAAGAGTCAAGGTCATTTGGTGACTTGCAGTTTTTCGTCTCTGAGATCATCAGACCAAGAACTAAAAAGGAACTGACAGCCACCAAGCGCCGTTTATTCTCTAAGATATTCAAACTTAGATCCATCAGGTTGAAACAAATTTAATGTGCAATTTTCTAGATGAATGTTTTGAACAATATTTTTAAAGTATTGACTCTTGCTTAGAAATAATACAATGAGAATATTTTTTTCTCTCAGATTATCAAAATATCGTTCGTAATTTTCTACAGTATTCACTCTCACGTTCATCCCAACAAAAGAACAGATTAGACATGTTTTACTCTAAGTGTTTCATAAAGGTATCAATGCAAGTATAGCAACAGAATCCATTCAAAGCACTTAGAAGGATTATACACTGAATGAATGAAGTTGAGAGAAATAGTTTTTTTCCGTTTTCTAAGTGGGTATTTCAGTCTTAGTCAACAGAAAGGGAGTCATCCTTCATCATGATAATGCCCGTCCTGAAACCGATCAATTGACTTAAGATCTCTAAGGAGATTAGTTGGGAGAAATTGCTTCCTTCTCCATTTCCTCCGGACCTTGCTCCTTCTGATTATTATTTGTTTATGGGATTACAGAATTATTTCGATGGTCTAAGATTGACATCAAGTAAAGATGTTGAACACGGGTTGATTTCATATTTTGCATTAAAATCAAAAGAATTTTATATAAACTTAATGCTCTTACATCACTATGGTTACTACTATGATCTGGGATTTTTTCACCTGACCTCATATTACGATTTCATTTTTTTATATTAAAATTTCATTTATTTACATTAAAAGTTTATATTATTAAGTTTATAAGTCCCAAAAATTCACTCTGAACTGCTCAGCAGGACATATAGCGTAACGGTTATAGACGTTGGTGCCTAAGCTTCTAAAAGAAAATCATCTGGAGATTGGCGATTCAATCTTGACTGCAGGCGAGTAAGGAATACTTAACACTTGTACCCGCTTATGGTTAATGGAATCAAAGCAAGCGACCCCGGTGATTAAATGAAGGACGTGGTTCTAAGTTCCGTGTAGGCTCCCGTGTTCGACAAAAAACACCTGAAGAAGACCGGAGGACATATCGGCTGAAACATTATGAATACATTCTCTTTCAGATATTCTAATATTGAACACAACTAATGAGGGTTTACCAATTTTATGTCATTATTTGAAACTGAATCAACTATCAGAATTCAGGAATTGGAAAGAAAGTGAACAATATTTGACCATGCTATTCATTATTTTGCCTTTCAAATTCAGTTAGGGGACTCAAGCTTTTCAGTATTTATTGTTTCGATTTGGGTAAGGAGATCTTGTTGACATGTTTTCCCTATTTACTTGTTCACACATTTCTTGTATTTCAAGGTCAGAAAACCAACAGTTTTTAATATCATTCAAGCTTGGTCAGCAAGTCTTTAGCTTGGTGTATTAAATCTTACGGGTTTTACCCAAATTTCTATTATTCTTTTCCTATACTCTCTTTGTATAGGATTGCTCTTAAAGTGAAGAAAATATTTGTTGCCTTCCCTCGTCCATTCTTTCCATTAATGTCTCTTAATTAAGTAGTCGCTTTACTTGTTGCTTGTGTTACTGAAATTAAAATAGCCAACATTCGCAGGATTCTGATTGAATCCCCCATGTTGGCTATCAAAGGAACACCTGCCGATTTAAACATCAAGATCTGCTGTCTGTGTCTCATGTAGAATTAGGTTTGGATTGGTCATATCTAATGGGTGGTATATTGACGCTATACCATACCAAGGCGTTGATGTGATCACGTACAGTTATAAGAAAGTGAATATTTAAGGGGATCACAAAACGATAAAAGAAAAACACTCGAGTTTAAAATTTATTAAGTTTTAAATCTGTAAAATTTCAAGTCAACTTTTTTTAGTTATTCAATTTAAATCTTAATTCGTTAATTTAACTATTGATTGATGTTTGGATTGGCATTTAACAGATACTATAGTTTAGTTTTTTTGACCCAAGCAATTTTGCGGTGTTTGTCAATGCTCGATTTTTGCTTAAACATATCATGTATTCCATATCAATTACATCATCCCAGTTGGTCACTTTTTGTTCATTGGCTTTTTGTCGAAAATGTTCTAGTCACATGACTAGGGAATGGGAAGAGGTTACTGCTACTACTAACATTTATGCTAATTTTTCCACTTTTCCTCTTTTTTTTTCCTGATTTTTCACAGGAGATTGAGTGACAGCAAGTCTCCTCTAGTCTCCAGGAATCTTCTCAGTATTCTGGCCGATGTAAATAATGTTGTAGTTTATATTTTCTCCACTTATCCTCTTATTTCCAAGTCCTCCAGTCCTTGTACCAATTCTTTGGTGACTGTACCAAGAGCACAAATTTCAGTTGGTACCACTGTCACTTTTATGTTCTAGAGATTCAATTCCCCGGGAAGTTCAAGGTATTTATCCTTCTTTTAGTTTTCTTTCAATTTTACTCTGTGGTCAGCTGGAATAGCAAAGTCCACAATTCGGCAAGTTCTCTTTTTTTTTTTTTTTTTTTTTTGGATTATTACAAGTTCTGGTCGTCTGGCTGTGATTAGATGATCCGTTTGTATCTCAAAATCCCAGAGGAGTTTGCACGTCTCATTCTCAAGGACAGATTCTTGGTTGTGCATATATCATTTGTTTGTATAGTCAAGTTTCAATTTCTTACAATATTTCCAGTGGATGACCTTGCCCACCCAATCGTGTTTAGTCTTATACTCTTTCTATGCTAGTTTGTTGCATTCGCTTATTATGTGATAGATCATTTCGTCTCTACCACCACATAATCTACATCAGCAGTCTTGTTGCGTTTTATCTACACTTGCTTTGATATGAATGGTCCTTAAGGAGTTGTTTTGTGCAACTACTAGAAGAGATTCAGTTGCCACGTCCACGTTTTCTCGTGTGAGATGTCGTTAGTTAGTCGATTAAAACGTCCATACATTTGTTTTTCTTCCCATTTTTGTTTTATTGTTATTTTCGTTCTGTTGCTCCACGTGTTATCAGTATTGTCTCTGGTGGCCGTAATCTGTCTACTTTCTCGCCTTTCTATGTAGTCTTCGGGTTGCTGTATTGATGCGTCAATGCTGTTTTCAATGCTTGTAAGTCCTCTTCCTGATCCTTTTCATGATACATATAGTCTGTCAACATCATCTCTGGGATGTAGGTCTTTATTCATGGTCGTTAGTTTTCTTCTTTTCTAGTCCATTTGCTTAAGTTCTTCTCTGGTTCACTTCAAGAATGGTCCCGAGTATCTTACGAGGGGGACAACCCAGGTATTTATCCCTTTGATAAAGTTACTGACACATAGTTTTGTTGCGAATAGCTTTCTCGTTCTTCTGAAATACTCTCTTTTAATGTTTTTCATCTCTACTGGTTTCATTGTGTCAGCTTCCAATATTCCCAAGTATTAATAGGTTTCCTTTTCTCCGAGCGTTTTGATTTTTTCTTGACTTGGTTATTCTGTTCCTTTTGTCATGTGTCATTTCCCGCTTTTTTTTCATTAGCATGGCGCAATTTTCTATGCCAAATTCTATCCTTATGTCTGGACTCAGTGCGTGTATTAGAGTTTCCAATTCTTTTTCGCTTGTGACAAACAGTTTGATGTTGTCCATGAATATTTGGTAATTGATCTTTTCCTGTGCAATCAGCTTTTTCCTCCTGTTAATAATTTCACTCGCCAGGTTTTCATGATTTCCTCCATAAAGTTCATCGGTTACCTTGAACATTTTGAGGCAGTTTATCATCCAGCTTTTCGCGAGCATATCATATGCTTTTTTGTTGTCAATCCAGGCCATTGCTAGATTTTTCAGTCTCGTCTTGCTCGAGTTTAGGATGTGTTAATCAATATAGAGTAGTTCTCCTGTACCTCTGGATCCTTTGCAGCATTGTTTCTGTTCCTCGGGGAACAATCCACAGTTCGTTAGCGAGTCGTAAATCTCTCTTATTTGTGCCGTTAGTATTTTCCACTTCATTAGTAGGCACGTTATTGGTCTGTAGTGGTTTATGGCGATTCGTTGGAGGGTTTTTTTCGGTGGGGGGAAATCAATGTGGTCATTCCTTTGGTCATCCATTCTGGTAAGTCTTCTTCTTGTAGGCATCTATTCATTTCGATTGCTGGTTTGTCATGGATGGAGGTGTATGTTTTGAATCAGAATCCATGTACGCCATCATAGCCTTACATTTTCCAATTTTTTTTTTTTTTTTTTTTTAGTGTTGATCTGAGTGAATCGATGTGTTTTTTTCGCTTTCGGTCCTTCTTCGAGTTTAACTCTTTTCCCATGTTGTTTATCCATTTGGCTTTTTTGTTATTTTCTCTTGAAAGCTCTATTTTGCTCCTATATTGCTTTGCTTCATTTGTATCCGGTCGTTGGTATGTGCTCGTGCCATCTCCCTCCACTTGCTGTTAGAGTTTGTTTGTTTTTTTTCGTTGTTTTTGAATCTTCAGATTTATCTGTGCTGTTTTACGCTGTCTCAATATCTTTTTAATCTTTTTTTTTTTTTTCTCCAGTAATTTCTGGTTTATTTCCTCAAGTAGTATTGTTATTTTTCTTGTGTTGTTTTTTTTTTTCATCTTTGTTCCAACATGTTCCAGCGTTTTTCATTTGTTTCACCATTTTCGCTTATTGTCGTAGATTTCTTATTTATATTTCCAGTCGAATTTCATATTAAGGTTTTGAGTTTTTATTCGTGCTTTTTTGTTGGTGGGGGCGACCCTGATTTTTCCACAGACTAATTTTACTCCCGTATAGATCTATTAATTTAATTCTGTGATGTTTTTCGAGATATGTGTTAATGATTCATTTATTTTTTTAGTTTCCGCCTTAACTGTTTTCCAGTCTATGTTTTTTAGTTATAGTTATGTAGTATTCTTTCATACATAATTCTTTTGAAATGTTCTGAATGCATTTCTTGTTCTTGCGTAAGTGTTTGTTCTGTGTGCTAAGGATTCGTGGTGCTTCGGTTATTATTAATTTGTCTGATTGTTCTTGTTTGTCAGTATTTTGTGTGTCGGTTATTGTATTAGTATCTTATTGTCTTGATACCCCATTTTTGTTTTTTGGCGTATTTCTAGTATTTCAAGGACAGAAAACCAGCATTTCTTTATTATCATCCTAACTTGGTCAGCGAATCTTTGGCTTGTTTACTAAAACATAGCACATTCCTGCCAAATCTCTATCATCCTTTTCCTTTCCCTCTTTTAAAATAACTGTAAAGCGTAAAGTTTAAATTCTCTAGTCTGTTTTGCAGGGCGTCTCTTGTTGTGATTCGTAAACCTGAAAAAACAACAGCCAACATTTGCAGGATGACGTCGATTCCCCAATGTTGGATGTCAGGGGAACACCTGCCGATCATAACACCCAGGCCTATTGTCTGTGTCCCACGTTGCGTTATCTTTCAAATAACATTTTTATCATGCGTAGTATATTGTCTATACTAGACTCAAGGGTTATTTATTATCTGCACGCCTGACACAAATGTGACCCTTATGTTAAAGAAGCTTTTCAGCGGGTCACAAAAAAAAAACACAGACAAATACTCATACAAGCTTACACTTAAAGTTCAAAATGGGGTTATTTCTACAATCAAACTGATGTGAATAAATCATCTGCTATTTGTAGTTGGTTTGGCATGGACTTTTCCTGCCGTAAACCAATGATACCTCATTGCTATTTTGCTATCCCCTTCATAATGATAATTCTGTTTCTTGTTGATCCCTTAAATTTTGGTTCAGATCATCTAAATGTGCTGATTTAGCTTCGAAATTCACTCTCAAATGATACAAATTTTCGAAAGAAGAAATACACAAGATGCCTTTTTTAAAATAATATGACTTTCGTCTTTTCATTTAAATCACAGATAATATCTAGTAGAGATTTTTAACTTGAAAAAAGAATAATTTAAAATCATGCAAGAATTTTTAAAGGTCAAAACGAACGCTTTATATGAACCCAAGTTTTTTCATTCAAAAATCACAGAAAGTTACCAGTAAGGGTTTTTTTTATCACTTCTACTATCGAACTGACTCCTGTAGATGCTGGAATTTTACTTTGGCTGAGGTTATATAGGATTGGTTAGGGAGGTATGTTTTTTTTGGGGGGGGTAATAAATTTCGTCACGTGACCTTGCTAATTATTCCTTCATAAATCAACAACCCCTTAACTATGCAATCACCCCATCTTAATATACTAGTTTACCTTCGGAATTCATACCCCAAAAATGCAGACTTTCAAAGGAAAAATCCACATGCTTTTTTTTTAATAGCATCGTTGAAAGACAAGAATTTAAATTAAAATTGTTTTTGTCTTTTTATTTATTTATTTATTTATTATTATTATTATTATTATTATTATTATTATTATTATTATTATTATTATTATTATTTCCTGCTGACGGGTTAAATCGACGTATTAAGTTTTCAGGAAAGTGTCTTCACAGTTTTAAATTTGATGTCTATCAAGCGAAGAACATCTGTCTGATGAACCCTGATGAAAGTATTTCGATACCTGGGGAGAGAAATTGACTTTAATCAGTAGAGAGTCAATTTTGGAAGCGTTCCTGATGCGTTAAATTAATTAGAACCTTATTGATCAGCATTTCACCAGCTGTGCAAACCTATCAAAGATAATTCCAGAAACCAACTCTGCCAAATTAGCTAAAAGCATTCATAAATTACTTTCTCTACTTTTCAACCACCTATTTCACTTGAAAAGAAAATGTACTTAACAAATCTAATTGTTTTATATTCACTTGGTGTCTTCTTCGCTACCAATTTCACTTTAACATTAATCTCTTATTTTTAATGATCCATTTTTAAACCCTCCCCAGATTAATTTTGTAAACTGACTTATCTCCCTTCTCCTTAAACTTTTCTACACAATTTTTCTTTTTGAAGCTTATATATATATATATATATATATATATATATATATATATATATATATATATATATATAGTCATTCACAGACAGATCTGTTTCGTTCTATCAGAACTCATCAGTGTGGCTACACACACACACACACACACACACATACACACACACACACACACACACACACACACACATATATATATATATATATATATATATATATATATATATATATATATATATATATATAAATCGAGAGTTTACGATGGAGAAATCATGAAAATATGATCTTTTATTTATTCATCTGTTTAAGTATTTATTGATCGCCAACATTTAGCCTATATCAAAACGAGGTCGCACGTGTAATGAATATGTAAAATAAATGTGGCCTATACTTTCAATCTCTAAATATTTACTTTTCGTACACGTCACATCCCATTTTATGTTTTAAGCAATAAGTGCATAAATTACTGAAGGAATGAAAGATTATATCTCTATATAATAAACTCTTATAAATTATAAACTCTTATAAGTTATATACTCTTAATTATAAAACTAAAAGCCCAGACGAAAACATCTAAAATCTGGAAAAAATCTATTTCTAAAATTAAAATTGACATAAAATCATATATAAAGATAATATATATATATATATATATATATATATATATATATATATATATATATATATATATATATATATATATATAATATTGTATTTATATAATATATATATATATATATATAATATTGTATTTATTAAGATAGATAAACTTCTCACTGGTGAATAATATTTCCGCTTTATAACAACAATAAAACGCCATATTTAACTCATTTAGAATTGCAATTCCAGTTGCAACAACCAAATTTATCATTTAAACTGATATTACGCATTTTCCTCGGTTTGGTTTAAAATGATTGATTTGTTTTTCCTCTGGAATGTCATAGAATACCTAAATACTTTCTTATTTTCATGGAAAATGAACATTATTTCATGATGTACTTCATAAGTTATAGACCTCAGGATAAGAAGGAAGGATTCACACTTACAAATTTTGTCATACGATTAATCATGCAGCAACACTGTTCTCAAAGACAACAATATACAGTAATTGAAAGGATTTAGTCATGCGCTAGCCTTATTCATTTATCCATTTCATTACGTTGTCTCAGCTATGTCATATTTGATGAACGAACATTGTTGAGACTTTCCGTATATGACGGCTTATTTGATGCAAAGTACGTCTTATGGTGTCAAGTGTCAGTTTTGGATAACTGGCCAGTGGAATGTTAGTGCCGCGGTGACCCTTAGATGAAACACAATGTACTTCGTATAAAATAACACTAGTCAGAAAAGAAATTAAGTGACGATGTATCTATAAACTTTCAGCGAATAATATTAAAACCTAATCTCAGAATTTTAGAAAATATCAAAGTTTATTGATAGACCAACTAAACATAATTATAAAAACAATAAAGATGAAGATATAAGTCTGCATAAACGGTGGACTAATGACAAAATTTTAGCCAACGTCGAAAAAATTGACAGGATAAAATGTAGTCATCAGCACAACCAAGATGATTTATTTAGTTATTTATTTTAGTTGCATCTCAACCTGTCAGGAGTTACTTTATGCCTAGTGGTTATGGAATCGCATTCCTTCTACTTTTTTAATATAGCCCTATCGAATACGAATGATTTTCACACATACCTATTTTGTCCATTGATGGAATCCAGAGAGATACTTCCCCTTTAGTTCAGGGTGGAATTGAGAGTAATGGCAATGAAATGGTGATCTACTCTCGCCAGAGCTCCAGAATAGGAAACTCAGTTTGTTTCATTTTTGTTAGGACGAGATTCGTATCCCTCAGTAGAACATATAGCTAGTCTATTCTAAGTTCTGCCCAGTGAGCAGACAACAAAGATAAAGATACTAATCGATAAAATTCATGAAAAAAAAAATGGAAATACTTCATCTCAGAATTTTGGTCAATGACGAAAATTGGTGGAGAATAAATCGATTCGTGAAAAAAATGGAAACACTTTTCTTCAGCCTTTTTGCGTTACGTCACAAAGCGACCATTGACTTTTCGAACATAAAAGGAAATGTCATTCCTGCCAACAGAAGTAAAAAAAATCAACTCCATGAATGCAAAGGATGAAATGAACATAAAATAAACATGAAAATATCATGAAAATTTTGGTAAATCATACGAGGGGCATATGATAAGTTTCCAGACTTTTTTCGTATGGGCACTTTTATTGATAGTACACACATGAAACTCTAGTCCCCTTCCAAGTAATCTCATCCGACTGCAATGCACTTGTTGCACCGTTCCAACAACTTCTGCAAGGCCCCATGGAAGTCTTCTTGTTTGAGCGTGTCAATGACCTTCGTCACAGCCTCTTTCATCTCCTCAATTGTCTTATAACGACAGCCTCTGAGCTTAGAGAATAACCAAAAGTCACAGGGAGCAAAGTCTGGACTACGGGGTGGCTGAGGAACTGTCTTAATGCCCATCTTGGTTAAATAGTCTGTGACAAGGATGGAGTTGTGGACTGGTGCATTGTCCTATCGGAAATGCCACTGACCAGATTTGAAGAGTGCTGGCCTCCCTTAAAACCTCAACATAGTAACCCTAACCCTAACCCTTTGGCCAATCAGCTCTGGTGTTCTGACTTCCTTACTCCTCCCACAACTCTCATCATCCCTCACAGACACCCTGTCTTCCTTAAATCTCTTATGCCACTCAAAAACCGATGCTCGATTCATGCAAGATGCTCCAAAAGCAGTTTGAAGCATTCCACACGTTTCTGTGGCGGCATTTTTTCAAGTTTAAAACAGAATTTTATTGCATATCGTTCTTCTAAAGTGTCCCCACGTCCAGATTGCATAAGATGTATAGCAATAACATACTGAATTTTCAATAGTCTACGTCAATTTTAAATTCCCTTACGAAAATGTCTGGAAACTTTTCGTATGCACCTCGTATTTTTCTGTTATGTTGTATCCTTTACAAATACTAAGTAATTAAAATTGACAAATTGTAAAAGATTTGACTTTTGATTAATTATCTAACTCGAAATGATTATTATGGTCTTTTTCATAGAAATAGTATAAAGATTAATTATACATAATTCTAGGATTTACTTATGAAATCTAAGAAGTGAAGCATTATCGATAATCTAGTGGAAGCGTAATTTGCTTCTGCATCTACTTAAAACAACCAGCTGCTTTAAGGCACTTAATAACTGTTTGTACGTTTTGGAGGTTGAATGAACTGATTAAAGAAATTGTTTCTTTTTCTTTTTGTTTTGTTTTGTTGTGTTTTTTTGTTTTTTGTTTGTTTGTTTGTTTGTTTTTTTTTTGTTTTTTTGCATAATTCTTCATGCAAAAAAACAAAAAAAAACAAACAAGCAAAATGTGAAAGAAACAAAACTATACTTTATTTTAGATACAAATTCTACCCAAAAGAGAATCACACTTTGAAAAATACATGTAGTTTATCATTCTAAACAATCAACAGAAAATATTTTGATCAAATCAAAAGATAACGCATTATCTATTTCTTGACTTACACCTAAAAGCATAAATAGTTTGATCAGACAAGAATCGTTAGTTGACTGATTTGTGTCCGATAGAAATGGAAATGATGTCACACGTTTAGGATTACGTAAGATTACATTAAGATTACTTTACGTAAGATTACATTAAGAAACAAATTGACATCCTTGGTTAAGTAAAAAAAAAAGAGACACAGAGAATTTAGCTTTTTTCTAACCTTCTTCCATCATTACAGTTTTTTTCTCTCACTGCTCCCCTCTGAAATCAAAAAGTAGCGACTAAATTAATTTAGCGCCACCTTAAATATAAAAGTCAATTAGTCTAGGAGAAGGAAAACTCTGAATTCAAACCTGTTAAACTCCGCTTAAAAATTGACCTTGTGTCATATCCTGCCCGAGCGGAGGTGTTGGGTAAATAGTACCTTAAATATAAAAGTCATAGAACGTACAATTGACGTAACTCATATTTGATATTTCCCAATTCTACAACATCATTCTTTTTGGATATATTTCCTTGAGGAAACTTGTACTATGGTATTTTACAACATAAGAAAAGTCTTTGTATAAAAAGGTTTTTCCTACTTTTGAAATGATTATTCAACTTGTACTAGTTAATTACACATATATTCGTTCGAGCATATCTAATTAGTAATACTAACCAACATGGCATAATGCAGCATTATATATAGAGCTGTTTGCTGTAACTTCTTATTTATCAAATTTATATTATCACTAAGGTGAGTCAAAAGTTTTGCAATATTTTCGTTTCGAACTCAAGGTGATGCTCTGCGTCTAGTGGAAGGATGAGGGTGTCATTCACAACGAATTTGGTTGAAATGGTTGAACCATCAAAGAAAACTCATACTCCAAACAGCTTGAGTGAATGTATATGCAAAATTGTGTGGTAAGAATTGCCTGCATTGATTAATTGAAAGTAAGAGCTTTTGCTGCAATACAATTGCAAGATCTCATACCGCTCGAACAAGCAGGAAATTGAGGGAATCGAACTTAGGGCACACTGAATATATATTGGTGACCTTGTTTATTATTGTTACTAGTTCCAATCTATGGATCACTTCCTGCGCTCTCGACGCTTCAACAACCCAGGGGAGATGGAAGCTTCAATGAAGGAGTTTTTCCCCTTGATGAAAGAGGAACAGATATTAGTGAGCGACCTAAGAACTAATAGAAAAGTGACTTAAGACAGTACAATCGACTTTAAATACTTGGCTACTTTTGTTGTAACTTAAAGAATTAAGCAAATAAGTTACCAAAATATTTCCCTTTTCCTTTTAACTTTTAAAAGTTAATTTCATTTGAATGGGCATTGAAATTAAATGCAAAATCCTATGCAAAGAGCTGCGATAAAATGGATGATTTGATATTTTAATATCTGATTACCAGAGAAATGTATGATATTTATAAATACACAAGTAGGATTAAAAATGGAAAAGTGAGATTAATATACATTGAAACATTGAATTGTGTAGGTAACTTCTTCCAGAAAACCTTTAGGCTGTTTATTAAAAACTTCCCTGTCCCCTGGTGGTGGGTAATAATTTCCAACAACAACAACAACAAAAAATGGATTTTAAAAAATTAAACATTCTTTTCCTCGTCTTATCATATTCTATTCCTGTAATTTTTTTTCAAATAACTCTCTACACCGATATGAACAGTTTCGGTCACATGATTTAACGAGTGATTGATAAGTACGAACTTTTATTCTCTTATTTTTTTCTTTATGCTTTTTTTTTCTGTTTTCTTTTTTTTAAAAATCAGTACATTATCGGTTGAACGGCTCATAGGTAGATAGATAGGAACGGACTGAGATAGATAGATAGATAGATAGATAGATAATGAGATTGGAAAATATAAAAATATTGATGTAGATATAAGTGAAGAGTGGGATGGATAAATATGAATAGGTTTACATACACACGTACATACATACACATAAATAGACTGGAATAGATAGATAGATAGATAGATAGATAGATATGAACAGACAGATAGATAGAGAAAGAGATTGGTATGAATAAATAGTGACAGAGCTTTTTGTTTGCAGAAGTGCGTTCATTACGAATTGAATTGATTCAAAAATAGTAAATATGATTGTTGTCCCCAAATACTGACTTGAGGCAAAAGGCATTAATGAAAGCAATTTCTCACATGTTATAATTAATAGACTGTATTTACGAAAAGATCTTTGTAGACAGTATGCACTGATAAACACGTAAATTTACATGCTTACAACTTGATCCTATTCACTAATAAAGAACAACGTAAAATATCAACAATCTAATATTGATAAATTATTATGCTAACTGTCCATATACTTCTTCAAAACTTTCAAAGTTTCGTGTTTATGCGAACCAATAGATAAAGACTAGCAATTATATTAAGAAGAAACAAAGGAAAATGCATTATTGTATATATGTATTTGTATAAATGTACATGGATGTATGAATAGGAGAACGTTCTGGTAAATATGTGTGTATCTATTTTTGTATATATTTCTATGTATTTGCAAATACATATATGTGGATGAAATAAATATTTCTTTATAGATGAAGAGAAATAAAAATGCAAATGGTATATATGTACGTATATGCAAATATACGGGCATGTGTGAATATGTGTACTTATGATATGGATGTGTGCAGACGCGTATGTATTTGAAATAGAAATTATTTATTCGTAGAGATAAATTGTGACATATACATTAACGGATTAGAAATATTGAAACACACATAGATAGATAGATAGATAGATAGAAATACTTTTTCTAATTTGTATTTTATCTCCTTTTATTATTATGTATATAGCCCCTAATTGGTAGAGTGTTCGCCAATGGTCCGGGAGGTCTGGGTTCAATCTCAGGTCGTGTCATATCAAAGACTTTTATAATGGTATCTGATGCCTCCTTACTTAACACTAAGCAATATAAGGTACGTACCAAGGGAAAAGTGGTGCAATCCAGGGAATAGAGTAGCGCCCTCCCCTATACCTCAATGTAGTAGCTATTGAAAAGGGAGCCTTCTGGTTGCCCTCGGCTACGGTCGCCAAGTTTACATACTTATTTACTTACTTACTTTTAAACAATTACGCTATATCCTTTCGTAGCTACCTTCAACTATTCAGTAAAAGACTTCCCGGCACCTAACTAGCACTAATACAAAATTGCATTGATAGACTAAATAGAAGGTCTAATAAAACGGATGAGATGGAAATTTTACATGTCAACATGTGATGATTAAACAAAACCGCCAAATCCTATGATTTTAAACTATCAAATTGCCATTTCCCTCAAAACTTTAAACGTGACTCAAAAATGTGTAAACTGTGATGATGAACAAATTAAAAGTGTCAAAAGTCATTTTATTCCATTAAAATGCAAAATGGACAAAAATAAAAAATAATAATAATGATAATGTTTGATATTGGTATGGGATGTTTTTACGGAGCCCAAACACGTAAATAATTAGCATTTTCTTACTGTGGAAATTGGCTTATAGATTTAACAAAGAATATTATAGTAATGATGGGTTATTATTCTTAATGAATTGGAATATTAGAAAAGTTGATTGTGCCAGAAAGAAATTGATCAGAATATTAAAGAACATTGGCTTAAATTTATAAATGACATCTAATTTAAACATTGTTTATTTTCAAGACCTTATATTTGAATAATATTATATGGCAAGCATAGAGTAAACAAAACAAAACACTGATATGCAAAAACATTACATCAAATCTCCCGCCTACCATAAAAAAACATATACACAAATCTATAATACACAGGTTAACAACTGACGCAAATGATTTCAATAAAGCTAAGATGGAAAATTAAATCGCTGTTGAATATATTGGTATATCAAACAAACTAACTCATATCCAATATTACAAACGCACTAGAAATAGAAACATAATATGGTTCAACCCATTCTCTATTAGAACAAATGCAGAGAGAATATTTTTCCAGTTAATGAAAAAATACTTTAAAAACGACAATTGTTTAATAAAAACAATTTAAAAATAAGTTTCATAAAAACTATTAGAAAAATCATCTCAACAAACAAAAGCTTAAATTAATATATTAATAACTATAATTCGAGATGTAAGGTAACATGGTAGGTTCAAATAGAGGCTAATCTTGGGGAAGGGGTGAGGGAGAAGAAAAAGCAGATAGAGAGACTATGGAACGGTCAACTGACTTCGGAGGAGTCAGGCTAAAGCATTCGTTATAGGTCAGCCAGCCACGGGTTAATAGCTACGGTAACTAAAAATGACTAGAAAAGCCGAATGTCCCAAATCTTCTCTACAGGAGAGGAACCACCGGAAATGGATATGTCTTCCCTCAGACACCAGGCGGAAGTAAAGGGACGACTCAGGTTTGAAAGTTAGTTGGCTCGGAGATGTTACTAGGTAAAGACGAGAGTGAACACTAACCAGTACAATGTGAAGATAGTGGAAAGTATCGACCCCCATTTTGGATGAGTTCTGAAAAATGATCTCACAGCAGATGAGGAGCTGGGGAGACAAAACCAGCGAATAAGTACGTTAGAACAGCAACAGTAAATCTGAAAGGAATTCAAAGTCTGTGTCTGCCCTCTCTTTCTCTACTGATGACATGTTTCTCTGTCCAGTAGGCGCGGTCGACTCAGCTTTTATACTCTGCTTCTCTCTCCCGACGACTACTGAAAAAATTCATAAGCCAATGAACATGTGTGTAAGTGAACTAAGACGGAGTTTTGTGCGTTAGTCACCTTTTCCGACGGTCAAGTTACAAACGTACATTTGTGTGTAAATAGAAAGTTTCAATTTTACTGCACCAAATAGAAGTTCTATTTTGGTGCAGTAAAATTAGAACTTCTATCTAAGATCCGTAGTGGTATACAGATGTTAGAGAGAGAGAGAGAGAGAGAGAGAGAGAGAGAGAGTGATGCTTTTTGAACGGTAAATTTTTTGATTGCTGATGACATAAATTTTTTTTAAAAAAAGGTGCAAATAATGATAATAAAGGATAAGAGGAAAGGATAAATGTCGTTGCTACTGATTTGAATGGGAAAAATAGAATTTATAATCCCAACCTCAGATTCACCTCCAGAAAATACGTTAACAGTACTAGGTTAGCAAAATATGTAAGACAATCAAAAGTTAAAACCGGTAAACCTCCAAGAATAAAATTGGATATTATGAAAAAATACCTATCGTATAAAGGAGGGTATAACAACTGCAGATTATATTAGGAAGAAAATTATCTCTTCAGGAATCTGGTTAATATAATTTGCTGAACAAAAAAATTGAAATTGATTTCTTAGTGAAGAAATATTAGCAAATGTATTCAGTGTCACATACAACCTAATTAATCTCAACTATATTTTCCCAATATTCCTACGTATTTTAGACTGTTCAGATTTCAAATATCAATAAATAACCACTTTTTATTTGTGTCGGTGAACCATATATACACACATCATACCACATTGTAAAACTCTCATATTCTAAATAGGCTTGATAAGCAATTTTTGTCCTCTTTGCGTTTTACAATAGTTTGCTTCACATGTAACTTCAAGTAATGGACTCAACGAGAATATAATTATGATACTTGAATAATATATATATATATATATATATATATATATATATATATATATATATACTTTAAGAAAAAACAACGAAACTGGTCACATAGGATTATAAATTTATTTTCATCCTGCGATGCATTTTTGAAATTTCCAAAAACACCAAAAAAAAATTAACAGGACTTCTTCAGATCTTTTTGATAATATATATATATATATATATATATATATATATATATATATATATATATATATATATATATATATATATTGGCAGCATTTCTTCGTTAATATTTTGGCAGCATTTCTTCGTTAATACAAATTTCATTAAACATAATGAAAATGTCTATTATGTTTAATGAAATTTGTATATATATATATATACAGAGAGAGAGAGAGAGAGAGAGAGAGAGAGAGAGAATGTACACTTAAGATTAATTAAGTAAATATATTTGTTATATCTTAATAAATCACGTTTATGGGTGTGATGCTCTATAAAGCTGAAGATATTGAATTCATTTTCTCTTGTTGAGACTGAAAAATACCAAAATAATAGAAGAGATGGCGTTCGTTTTCCTTAAATGATTAACCAACATCTAACAGAATTGGTTTGCAGACTCTTATGTCTGCAAAATAGGCAAATGTCTTTTATCATTTCTTTCTTTAAGGATTAATTTCATTTATGTACGAAAGCTTCCAATGTATTTTACAAGATAATATTTCCCACAACCCTTCAGCATTATTAGTTTGCTTCAATTTAAAACTGGAACGTAAACGAGACAGTAAAGATGGCCAATATTTGGAAAGAGGACAAAGTGCCAGTTTCTACTTTGTTCCAGTTCATACACAGAGAAAATACTGCATGTACAAAAGGTTGACATCAAAAAGAATTTAATAAAATTGTCACATTGACTAATGGTTCATTTGGAATTCAATCATCCATTCTACATTTTTTCGACATATTACGTAAATATTCTATTTTGTAAGGAACAGAAGTAAAAGAATGCCGTTCTTAATTACGTCTACAATATTTATTGTAATTTATATTCACTAACAAATATTTAATGAAAGCCCTCAAGTACTTCTTCATTACAGACGCTCGATCTAATATGATTGTTGATTCTATCGCTTCTTCAATCTTAAAACCTTTATATAATAGATCTTGTATATTGATATAAATTGATTCAGTTATATGGTTTCTAGTATTGAGTTATATTGCTAAGATATATCGAGAAGAACAATTACATTATTATGACAAGCTAAAGTTAATCATGAAAACAACAAGAACATTATGCAACATGCAATATATTTTATCATCACTACAATATATAAACTAGAATATTCAATGTTGAAAATCAATCATTTATTTTTTAGTATTCTGGTAAAATATGGCAAATCTAACTTAAAGCAGACAGATGTTAAAATGAATCAGACATTTCTGAAACTTGAACATCTTAGTGTTTGTTTGTTTGTTTGTTTGTCTGAAGGAAGAATTTTTAAAAAGGACTTTGAGAATAATAACAAACAAAATTATGGGAATAAAAGAAATCATAGAAAAAGAAAAAGATGATTTTGTTAAAATCGCTGAAAATAGCAGTGTCTGCATCTTCTTTCACAAAAAAATGACAGGTTTACAACAAGAGCCGTTTTAGATTTTGGTCATGTAAACGATTTCGAATACAATAAGGACAAATTCAATAACAGCGATATTCTTTGGCTCAATTCAAATTATAGATTGTGGACTGCAGAAATCATACAAATTGAAAACAACGAAAATAGTTCAGTTTCTAACAAAAAGAATCGAAGGTTGTCATATGTAAAAGAGTTTTTTTTGTCGAATATAAAACAAAAAAAATAAAATTCGATAAAGTGCGCTCTCAAAATATTAAATTGGAAATATTTCGCGCTCTGCAAATAATCATTTTCTGAAAAAGAGAATATTTTCATCGCGAAAGTATTTAAGGTTGTTTTTGTCTTCGGAATTCCATTGAATATACTGGTCGCTTTAAATTAGAAGGAGTTTTGCAAACATTTATGGATATTTGTTAAATTATTTATGCACGTAATGTATACGTGTGTATAAACACTTCATTACATCAATTATTCACTCGCAATTTACGCTTATCAAAATAAACCTAAAGGTATGGTTCGCTGAAACAGAAGGCGTCAAACAATGTCAAGGTCGGTTATTCATATCGTTATTTTTAGAGCAAGAAACCCACACTGTTATCGGGAATGATGGGGTTTTAACCAAACAGCACCAAGCCTTCAACTTCAGCTGCCTCTGTGTCATGCCTTTTGTGAGTCAATTCAGGTAGAAGATATCAGCGACAAATGCCAGAAGGTGGCTCAGTGACGCGAATGACAGAACACATTTCCACGAGGAGGTAAGGAAGACCATTAAGTTAGCTTCCAAAGGTGAAAAGATCCAAGATCGATTTTTAAAAAGGGTATGATAAAGAAAACAAAATCAAGAGATCGAGTACCACAATCCGTTACGTTTTCAAGGGATCAAATTGTCACTTCATTCCAAATCGTCGATTGAAGATTTTACATCTATGAAAAAAAAATAGATAAGTAGATTAGCAATTTCACTCCTCAGTTTTATTTGTTGTTTTCTTTAAATCAAATTTCATTTTAGCCAAAAAAGAAGTTCTAAATTTCGCGTTAGGAGAAGTCCTACGTTGAGTTGGCATTTCAGCTTGTCGAGCCTAACTGAACCAGAAACCCAAAAGAAAACTTTCTCTCTCTCTCTTTCTCTCTCTCTCTCTCTCTCTCTCTCTCTATCTATCTATCTATCTCACACGCACACACACACACACACACACACACACACAGACTCTCTTTATCCTATCACACAAGGGTCCAATAGCTATTCACATTATTCTCTGGGTAGGGAGAGGGAAGCCTATGTCGCCTTTTTACTATTATATGAACGATCCATTAAAAGAGATCCAACGCTTTCCAATCAGATAACATAACCATATTTACTTTCCTTTAATAGCTGGATACATTACGGTCATAACACCGCTTAACTGCCAATACTATAACCCTACACATCTGTCATCAGTTAGATTACTAATCAGTACAACAATCTGTAATTTTTTTTTTATCAAAAAAATTCGAACTCTAAAGGTATATAGATTTTTGAAATAGGGTTAATGAAAAACTTTAAACTAATCAACGGTGGAAGGCGGTTGTTGGATAAAATGTTTGTTCTATTTGCTCTCGTCTTAAGATATTCAACTCATTTTTATAGATCAAATTTATAACCATATTAAATGCTGAAACACAACATAAAAATGAATCTTTATTTACATTTTCAATATTCTTCTCTTTTGTTTAAGGAGGGTTCTAAACATTTTTGAATTATGGAAATGTTGCTCAATGAATAGAAATTGTTGAATTTTAATTCATAATGTAATAAGAGTCATAACGTTATCTGATTTGTAACGAAAAAGAAAATTATAAATGTATTTCTTGGAAAGACAATCAGGATAACTTTGATTATGAGAAAGCAATCCAACAAACATAACTACGAATAGATTATGTTCGGTTTGTAGATTTGAAATGTTCAATTGATTAATTACCAACACATTAAACCTTTTTGTATAGTCAGATAATTTCATTTTCAATGAGACAGAATCCCACAAAACCTCGTGAAAGATTTTTTTAAACAAATTAGATACATGAATTTAATTATTCGGGCAAATTACAATTGTTCAAATCTTGAAATAAGTTTTCGGAAATTTATATTCGAGAGCAATGTTTTTAATTGCCGTCTCTATCAATTGTTACGTTGTGACTATTTTGTGAATTCGACTCAAGGTCACGAAAAAAATAAATGAAATGGAATACATGTGGGTATTAATGATAATGGCTGGAAAAAAACGACAAAAATTAATCAGGGGATGTTTATTTTTTAAACTGAGTTGTATAATGAGGGAAGTATGGGATACCCAGTAAAAATCAAAGTCACAAAAAATGTTCTGCTAAGCCAGCTTTAACCCTTACACTACGTGATGCGCTAAAATCGATTTGAGAGACACGTCCAATGAAAGAAGTCAGTCGAAATATACAAAGAAAATCCTGAATCATTCGACGAAACCACAAATCGTATAGACTGACTTGCAAAATATGAGAGTATCTAAGACGATAACGTTTCCTATTAATCATTTGTGGGTAGCTCAACACAAGACATAAATTTCAGAAGGATATTGAAAATAATTATTAATTGTAAAAGTATTGCTTACTGTCAAGAATAAATACCAGAAGATATACATACAATAAACAACTCATTTTATTGTGGTAGCAAACTAAATAGAAAGTATAATATCTAATGAAATATCGAAGTGTCCTTATCGTAGGTATGTGTATATTTGATGTTCCTTGGGGATATTAAAATTGGTAAGAGATTAATCCCTTCGGAAAGAATTTCTTAGTTCCTTGTTTGTAATTTGCTTATTTATTATTTAAAAAAACTCTGTTGGTGTAATGACATTGTGAAAGCTACTGCTGCCTCATTTGAGTATCACTTCTTTTCACAAATGACACAGGAGCGATTCTTACTTGTAGAGGCGTAGTCCTAATCTTGGTTTATTTTAAACCAATGACAATGGAAAATATGTGCAGAATAAGGATTTTTGTCAGTCTATCTTTAAACGTGGAGTTTTTAACTTCAGATATGGATCACAATATGAAATAATTGACATAGTATATTAAGAAAAGAGTACATTCTTTTAGTTCAAATTAAATTCATTTTTATAAATCATTTGGTCACTGTAAAAGGATAATCTAACTGATTAATGTTAACGGCATGTCAAGATATTTAGGGTTATTTTACGCCTAAAGTTTAGGGAATCGTATTCATTGTACGTTCGTATTTATATTTTTGTGTTTTTCTTTTCTTAAGAGTTTTCTTTTTTTCCACTTGGACTCAACGAATACGAATAATCTTTTACTCTTAAATGGGACCCTAACAGATCTATTTGACCCATTGGTGAGATCCAAACAAGTACAACCATTCCGGCTCAAAGTGGACCGAGAAGTACTGGCAAGGAAGGGATACTCCACAGTCCCCAGATCGCCAGAACTGGAACCTCACTATCATATGCTGTTTAGTGGCATACTCAAGATCCTTTATTTGAGGTGGGGTCTTACCTCTCTGTAGAGGATATAATCAGTGTATTCTGATCCAAATAATTTTCTGATATTCCCTATTCAATACAATCATTTATCCAGATTAATAATCTTTATCTTTATCATGTTAGTCACTACATTTTGGCTAATGTGCTTTCCGGTCTATATTGTATTATCTGTAGTTCTAAAAATAAACATTGTCAATAATCCATTCAGCAAACAGACCAGCATCTTCGAAGAATTTTTGTCCAATGCTTTCAACTTTGGTCCATGGATAACTGTTTAATTTTTATAATTACATGCACATCCTTAATTCATTCCGGCTATTTTCGTCACAATTTCAAGAAAGACTTCGTGATTCAAGCGTCAAAGATTGGCCCTGCGCTTCAATCATTTTTGACCAAAAATTAGATTGACAATTTACGCCAGAAATCATGCATTGTCTACACTTTCTTTCTACACTGGATTGTTTCTTGTCTTGAAAAAGGAAATGGAGGCACACAGAATAAAATAATAGAAATTTTTTTCAGTTAATATGTGCCAAGTCGGCTGGGCCTGTGGAATATACTGACTACATCTCTACAGAGGAGTATGACTCCCCTAACGAGTGGCTCGTATATGACACTAAACAATCTGATTGTGAGGCTCCAGTAATGCTGGAGGTTTGGGGAATTTAGAGTAACCCTTTATTGCCATCGCTTCCAGGTCAACTCTGGCCCAGAGTGGTAGCACCTGATAGGGTCCTATCTATGGGTAAAATAGAACTAAACTGTAAACTAATGTTAAACAGAATTGTTTGAAATAGAATTGTTTTGACATTTAACGGTGTGTAAATAAATGACTGATGGTTAATTGAATTGTTAGTGATACATAGCAACACTTGGAACCATTTAACCTTGTTAATTAAACTGAATAGCTTGAAATAGAAATGTTTTTGAAATTTAAACAGTGTAGCTATACCAAATTATTTTGTTAGAAATAGAACTGTTTACATGTCTAAAAATAGATTTGGCATTGAATAACCCCTAATGATTGACATGCCATAAAACGAAACCAAACCAAAATAAAACAAATCAGTTAATAAGTTAAGATTTTATTGATCTGTTAGTAGAGGGGTGTATTGTTAGATTTAAAAGATTTCAATACTAAACGTGTGCGTGTATGTTTGTTATACAAATAGTACTGCTCATAAAGAAGTATATTCCAACAGTTTTTCTAAATCAGAATTTTATTATTTCTCGAGGAACATTATATACTCAAAGCAGATATTATTAGGTATTATTTATAACCAAATTATACAGAAATGAAATTCTGTAACAAAATGAAACGGCAAAAATCGATAAAGGACAAGATTTCTATATTATGTCGTGTTTCTTACACTTGAAGAGAAAAGCCAAACAACAAAAATAGATTTTGTATTCTGAAGAATTCATGGAATGCAAATGATTCTTCACTTCATAATTTCGGAAAATCTTCAGAAAGGCTGAAGAACGTATCAACAAAAAGTAATGGTCAAAGAAAAATTATGCTACTTATTGGAAAAATCTTCCGAATAAGGATAATATTTCCAATCAAAACATATTTATTACAAAGTGTTTATCAGAATATAGATTTCTTTTTAATTACATATGTCTCAAGAGGCAGACACCTAAGCCTTTCCTGGTAATATGGCTTCGTTTATTGTGGTTAAAGATAAACGTAATTTCCTAAGAAGTAATAAATCAATGTTATTTCTACAAAGCGATGTTGTCCAATTTAATTACGCAATTTTCTAAATTGAAACCGAGCAAAAATTCATTAACAGATCATGAGAGAAATAAGTAAAATAATTCACTGCGACATTTTATCGTCGCTATCATTTGCAACATTTCCTAACGCATTCTTTCCCAAACCCAATGAATATTATCCTGAGGATTTTTTTTTTATCTGTTTACATAAGATATATGAAACGCTCCTATAATCGTAACGAAATACTTCAAATAATACAAATAAGGCAATTGATTTTTGTCTTTCGTCAGTTGACATTCAGATGTACGCTATGTAATATTATCGTGACACAGTAAGAAAGTTTTATGAGCTTGATAATATCACAGAATGTCTCTTAACTATTCTTCTTGCGTCGCGTCTAGATTTGATTTTTACGCAAATACAGACATGCCAATATATGGAATAAGTTTTTAAGTCCACTGTGTAATACAAATGTCTGAGTTGGAAATCAAGAAGTTAGTCTCATAAAGTATATATAAATCTTTTTCAAGTTGATTCGTCAATCCTCTGCTGATTTGTAAATAGAATTACCATGACCAGAAAATCAGGTAAACACTTGCACATGACATACGGAAACACAGGACAGCTGTTTTGACCTTATTAGGTCTCATCTTTACTACAGAGGTGAATGTGTCCTCTGTAAAAAGTACGGATGTAACTCACAAGACACATTCAGGTTAATTGGCCGTGCAATTAATTTAGTTAGCTAGTTAATTTAGGATCGCTTACGAGCGGTGTAGACCGGTAGCTCAGTGGTAGAGTTTCGGCTTTCCATTCTGTGGTTGCTGGTTCAATCTCTAGTAGGAGATATCACAACAAACACTACTGTTGAAACCTAATAAGGTCTAGTGGTTCCGTTCGTTGTGTGCGAGTGTTTACCGAATTCTCTGCTCATGGTAATTCAATGTAATTTCTCTACTTAAAAAAGAAAATGTACGTCTCCGCTGACTAATGCTCTGCTTTTTTTTGGGGGGGGGTCTTAGAGTATCAAATTTAAAGTAAAATATCTAAAATATATAAAGAATAATGACTTATGTTTATGTCAGGATGGAATGTCAGAATGGTCGTAACCATTATTTAATTCTGCTTGTGTAAAGAACTGGTGATTTTGGTTTGATCGACCAAAGAATTGTGCACTCGAATAAAATGGGAATATCAATGATTTCAGTTGTTTGAAACGATAAAGACAAATCGATCTGTCAATTCAGTCAGTTTAGTATTTTATATCACGTTTTGTCTCGAAGCCACTCAAACCACATGAAGATATGAGAGAAGCCAAATATTCGAAACAATCTGTTCTCTTTGACTGAAATGAAATGAGTTGATTTCCAAAGTAAAAGACACCGACCTTTGATGTTATCGGAAAACCTTTGGGGCCAAATCTTTTGTTGAGAAAACTCCTTGTGTCTAACCAATCTCAAGAAATCCATAGCACCTTTTTCGTTATTTGTTTTTTTTTTTTCGTTTTCTTTTTCTTTTTTCTTTCTTGTTTTTTTTTTTTTTTTCTTTGTTTTTTTTGCGCGATATTTACATTCTTCAGCGGATTTAATATTATTTCATAATTTTGTTTTAACCAAAATTTTGCAATTATTTACTGAGTGGAATAAAGAATTAATGCTACGCTGAAGATACACCCCACAATTTTCTAGATTAAAATTGTCTTTTATTCCTTTTAAAATCTATGAAACGTGTCACACAGTGGGGGTCGTACGCGATTATTACTTGTTGTCTTTTCTTCTTGCCAAGGACACTGAATGCTTTGAATCACTGTGGTCCTCTGTCTTCTCATACTGTGCCAGTGGAAATGTCACTCAAATTGGAAAAGTCGAGCCCGTGAACCAGCGAACTTGAATGGTGACACCTGTCATCTCTCGACAGGAAGACCAAATGTAAATAAAAAAGGATTCGTATCTTGTTATAAGTTTGATTGCGGTAAAATGAAAACATGGCGAGAATTGGGGACACGTGTGATGATCCTGATGAGA
Organism: Sepioteuthis lessoniana; assembly: GCA_963585895.1. Lineage (NCBI taxonomy): Eukaryota > Metazoa > Mollusca > Cephalopoda > Myopsida > Loliginidae > Sepioteuthis > Sepioteuthis lessoniana. The sequence goes on along the minus strand of OY757907.1, from coordinate 2,248,157 downwards.
TGACGTCATAACTTAGTGAGATGACATCACACTAATGATATGCTGAAATTTCGAATTTATTACAATTAGAGAATTTAGAAAAGGAGTCAGTTGAGTTCAGTTATGGCAGTAGTCAGTTGGTGTTAGACGGTGGTACGAATCGGTCCGGTCAAGGGGGTGTCTCTTTGTGTCTGCTAAGCTGGAGTTCGTATATAGACCCTCACGATCTCTCTCTCTCTCTCTCTCTCTCTCTCTCTCTCTCTCTCTCTTTCTCTCTCTCTCTCTCTCTCTCAGAAGTGTTGCATGGTGGAATTAACAAACAAATATTATTCTTTGTCACTTGTTTCCGACTAAATCCCAGAATGTTGTGAATCGCCACAGCACACCGTCTATTTCATGCTGTGATAGAAAGAAGGGGATAAACACTTTATTTATAGCCTTCGGTTTAACTATTACAGTCATTGTTTTTCTCTGTGCTTGGCTGCAAACAATCAATTTACAGAAGTTCTCGACTAAAAATTATCACTTCTCGACTTATGAGTTTCAGCTGATGGCCGCTAGGCGTCTGACTAACAGTCTCTATCTTGTCTTCTATGTCTTTTTTATTCTTGTCATGTGATCGTGCACCTGTTCTGAGTTCTCTCTTTCGTCAATCACGCCTAACTTCCAGGCGTGGCAACACTTCCTCGCTACAGCTTTGCAGCTGCGCCCTCGATGACATTCACACTTCTGTTTATTCTACAGTCGGAGACACCGAGTTTCACAAAAAGGCTATCGAACCTGCAGGTGTTTGCACTTAGAAAATCGACAACTCCGCTATCCGGTGCAGAAAAAACCTACATTTACCAATGCCGTTAGATATATTGCGGTACAAAATTTAATAAAATATGCCAGAAAAAAAAATTGTTGCCGGGAGATCTGAAATGATGTGATGCCAGTATTCCAGGAACTGTTTGCACACGTATCCTCAGTATTAAAATTATTTTCTCTTTTTAATTTTTTATTTATAGTATGATCGATACCCTTCGCTTCTTTAATTCCTAAATATTATTGATTTGATTGTGTTTTAACTCTGTAATTTCCGTATTCACACGTAACTTGATGGGGTATTTTTTCCGGCCCAGATAAAAGATTGTATATCCACATCATTGGTGACATGTCCTGTGCAGTGCATATTATGACTTTATCCTACTTTTCAACACCATCAAAAATAGGATTGTCTAGGTAAAAACACATTGTACAGCGCCATATTTGCGGTTGAATTTGTTTTCCATAACTGTATTTCTCGTGAGAAAATGACATGTAACTGGGTGTAATATGACAATGGTTTGGTGGATATTGCGGTTCGTAAGTGTTTTGACGTATGATCAACTCTCCGGCACATTCTGGTCTGGAGTTGCTTCAGAGCTTTTCAAGAATAACTGTTTTTCAGTATAGTCTCCTTCTCTTTGAATTTTAAGGGTAGTCTCTTAAATGTGTTCACAAAACTACTTTACAATTTGATTTTTGATGGAATAGCTTTGACCGAATGTGTTGAATATATTTTATTTTGGCAGCAAACTGAAAATATCTGGTAGAACTAAATCTGCCAAGAAAGTTCTGTAGTTTTATAATAGTTTCACCTGAAGCAATAAATACTTCCGGCCACAAAATACAAACGTTAATTTTGATCAAATAATTTTGGCTATTGGTATGGTTCGCAAAGTCAATGTAGAGTCGTGAAACAAAGAAATTCTGGTAGAGGCTATGAATACAGTTTATTTTCCGGAAGACTTTGCTACTACTTGACATCAGGAACAAATGTATACAAATTCTACAAACTGTCTGTTCATATTGGGCCAGTAGATTTAACTACTAGCTAAGACCTTAATATGTTTGATTCCCTGGTGTTTCAAATGAAATCTTTTGATGACAAAGAGTTGGAGTTTCGATGGTACCACCACACGTTCAGTGATAAGAATGCAACTGTCGACTTCAGATAAAGAGGATCGACGTACGTAGAAAGGTTGAAGTTGATGATCAGAACATAATGTTTCCCGGCGTTTACTGAGTAAATGGATAATTCTTAGTAATAAATGATGGAAAGTGGCTTCACGGACCATTTGCAAAAGCTTACAGGGTCGGAGACCAGTCCGAGAAATTTTATTAACCAGGAAAAAAAAACCGATTTGGATTTTGGAAGAACAGAGTAGTGTATTGGGGCATAGTTGCTGTCATATTTAATTATTTTATAACCTGGTTTGGTTAGGCCGTGAGTTTTTCAGTTAGCAGTTAAGTTAGCTAAAATCTTTGAGCAGAAATGTAAGTCTAATTGGAAAGTTTAAGCGAATACATAACGAACAACACAGAAAGGCCAAAATGTAAACAAAATGGATTCATTTCTTGTTTGTGACAGGTTTAATTGGAAAAATGAAAACAGGGAATTTGGGACACGTGAGAGATGATGCAATAATTTTGCGAGATGACATCACCCCCACCAATATCCTGAATTTAATCATATAAAAATTAGAGAATTTTTTTAAAAAGTAGTCAGTTAGCCAATCGGTCAGTTGTCAATGAGAAGTTTGCATTCAGAGAGTTCTATCGGACAGCGGGGGGCGTGTCTCTTGATGTCTGTTCATAGACCCTTATAGACTCTCTCTCTCTCTCTCTCTCTCTCTCTCTCTCTCTCTCTCTCTCTCTCTCTCATCTTAGTTTGGTTCGATTAATGGAACCAAACTGTGGTGTGATATTTGTTTCCGTGCCCAAGATAAGGACCCAGACGATGAAGACTGTAGTATTACATTTGGTGCAAAAACAAACAGTAATATCATATTACAAATGTGTAGTGACTGAATGGATTTTTGAAATGAAATGTAGATAAAAATTATGTTATTTTCGTTGTCTGAATTTCTAAAACGAAACATGATGATTTTTATCATTCAGGGTTTTCGGAATATTGTCTTCATCCATACAGTTATATTCACAACTTTTAGGCCAATATGTCCTCCGGCCTCCTTCAGGTGTTTCTTGTCGAACTCGGGAGCCCTTCACGAAACTTTGAACCACGACCTCCATTTAATCCACGGTGTTGGGGGCATGTGCTCCTATTGCGTTAACCATAACCGAGTCCAAAAGTTAAATATTTCTCTAATGTTATTTGCCTGCAGTGAGGATTGAACTTGCAACCTCCAGATGATTGTCACTAAGAAGCTTAAGAACCAACGACCTTAACTGTTACGCTATGTGTCCTGCTGAAATTTTAGGAGTTATAAACTTAATGTTCGTGCATCACTATGAATTACTACGATTATGTATGATTTTTTTTTTTTACCTGGGCTCATATTACGATTTTTTTCATTTAAACTTTTTGATTATTGGCTCCCATATTGTATTCCTCTCTATACATGGTCTACTCAACAGGTCACTGTAGCCCAACATATGTGCTTATTCATTAAGGTTCCTAATTCTTCAATGTTCTTCTCTATCAATTATCTTAACTTCATCCCATAAGAGCAGATAGTTTCCCTTTTCTTTCCATGTATGGTCCGTGATAACCGACTTTTCAACTAGTATTACTGCTTTTTGATGTTCTTCTTTAAAAAAATCCATCTTTCTTGACAGATATGTCATCTCTGGGATGTAAAGCTTTGTGAATCTTCATAAAATCCCTTGTCATTGTTCATTCAAGTTCTTCTTTCAAGAATAGTCCCGAATATCTTACAATGGAGAGCCCAGATGTTTATCCCTTTAATGAGCTTTCTGTAGAAGAGCAGGGTTTTGAGAAGCTTTCTACTTCGACTCATAAAGTCTTTTGTTATTTTGTCTTTTATCTCCGCTTGTTTTATGATGTCCGCTTCGAATATTATCAATTACTTTTCATTTTTATTTTCTCTGAATGTTCTGATTTTTTCATTATTTACCAGTTCTCTTCCTTTCTTTGTCTTTTTCCATTCCTCATTATGAGAATGGCACAATTTTCGACCAAATTCCATTCCTATATCCTGGCTGTATATTCTTATTGTTTGTATCAGAGTCTCCAACTCTTTTTCATTTTTTTACAAACAGTTTCATGTCGTCCATATACTGTATTTGATTTATCACTTATGATTTTGAAAATTTGTAGCCCCCTGAGTGTTTTCTATGTGAATCAGGGGTGTCATTGCTTTTATGAATAGTAATGGTGGAAGTGTATCTCCCTAGAAGATGCCTCTCTGGATTTTTCCCTCTGCTAAACTTTTTCCTCCTACAGTCAACTCCATTTTCCAGTTTTTCTGGGATTCCATGGTGAATTTTATGACTTTGACAGATATCTAGAAAACTTTTAGACCGTCTACAATCCAGGATCGCGGGACCATATAAACTTTTGGAAGTTAATCCACGCCAACTGCCTTGTTCAATACTTGAACTCTGGACACCGATTCCATTTCCTACAACAATAACAGTTAAGCAAAGTTCACTTCAAAAATATAAAATTTAAATAAACCTTGGAAGCAATTTTAAATATAGTTTTAAAGTAGCTTTTGTTTCCAATGAATTATCTGGTTAAATTTTTATTTACAGAAGAAAAGTTTGGTTTCTTTTTTTAATGGCATACCAACTTCTGTTAATTATTTAATGTCAAAGCCATCTTTGTAGAACAGCAATAATACAATTTAACCCATTACTGGGGGTTGATAAGAGAGTCCATACCTTTCCCAAAAGTGTTTATCCAAAGGTGGACGTAATAGGGTGACGGGAGTTCGAACTTACTTACATCGAGGCCGCAGTCCAGCAATTTAGCGATTACACCACGGAGGCCAAAGAAAGTGATTTTTTTTAATTTTTGGTGTCATATCTACCCGTTCAATTTTTTAAATCTCGTATCAGAAGCATAAAATATGGTCGGAATTAATTTGTCGCGTTTGAAGATTAATTAATCAAAGATTTTTTTTTTATCGTGATTAAACAATTTCTATACTCTCCCAAAAAGATCTCATTAAATCTTTAAATTCGATTCAAAGACTAAGAGACCCCAAAAGACAAAGAAGTTAGTTTTAAAGATGAACTGTCAGGAATGTTTGTTTTGCACAGTTCTTGGTCCTTGTGTGGCTGCAAAAAATGACATAAACCTCATTTTTGAATGTTAATGGATCACATCTGGAAATATTGCATTTTTTAAAAATACTTTTTCATTAGAAACTTAGAATCTAACCTTTAAAAGAAACTTTTACGTTGAAATTATTATTCAAAATTTTTTTCTTTAATTTTTATTCGTATGCTAAGGTCTAAAGTAAAGAGAAAGTCTAACTTTACTAGATTCAATTTCATTATATTAACCTAAGAGGAATTTCATTGACTCTGCAATTGAAATTAAATATTTTAAACACACAATATTGTAAAATACAGCTTGGCTGACAATATGAGACAAGGTAAAAAAAATCTCACTGTGCCATCACAAAGTGATGCACCGGAAGAGAGTGACCTGTGAACTGCATGACAGTTATTTCTGCTCGATGACGATCATACATGCTATTCCAAAGACGGTGGAAGGGACACATCCCGATCACCAGATATCGGAAGAAATTGCGGGAGCGTGAAGGCGTGTCCATATCTCCGCGTGGGAGTTTGAAGGTAATATAAGGCCGACGAATTGAACGGAAGACAGTGAAAAATTCTGCAGTTCACGAAAGCTGGTCCCGTCGTTGCCCGTGTGCGTTGTCCGGTCATCGTCTACTTACATCGAAGAGTCCAAGCCTCATAGACGAACGATTCTAATTCCTCTCAGGACTGCTCCTACTTCACACAAGCGTCCATCGAGAAAATAAATATATATTGATATATATATTCCGTGTTGTCGTTTGTTTGGCCAGAGAGCGGAACGTAACAATATCCCATTATTGTCAATGTTAAGGTTGAACCGAAATAATTTCTTCAGATTTATAGATGGTGAACATTATTAGAATATAATTGAACAGGACGTTGACAAAGATGATTCTCAATCTATAATTTGTAAATCTCATTTAGAATTTAGCAAGGAGCCTCTCTAAACTAGCACTATATACTTATAATGGTTGACGAATAATCATTGACATTGACCGTTGTAAGTCTTGTTATTAAGGCAAATAATCTCAAATCTTCACTGAACCAATTATGATCATCAATCAACGTCAGAAATCATTCAAGGTAGAGAGAGGCTTGACCAGCTGCAAAATGAATGATTATTTCTTTAAAGAAAAGAAGCTTACATCTTGAAAATGACCTTTTCTTTTGGTTTAGATGAATTTTTCTTTTGTTATTGCTTTTGTCTTTTATTGTTTTTGTTGTTTTGTTTGTTTGTTGTTTTTATTTTAGGAGTTTTTAATCTTTAGGTTTTTTTTATCTTACGGGGTTACAAGGAAAATTGGTTATCTAATTTTTTATTTTTTTTTTACGGGACGCCTTTAAGGAATTTCATATTCTTATTGTTCTACTCGAGTCTACTAGTAGATGTTCAGATTCAATCTAAATACGAAATTGGTAGTACCTGTTGGTAATAAAAAGAACATCTTAGGCATGAAACATGCAATCACTTTCCATTCCATTTTTTTGTTTTCTATCAAACCATCCAAATGCTGAAATTCTTCTCTAGATTTATTAGCTACTTGACTGCTGATAATAAAATTCTTCAGTATCTAACAATACTTTTTGTTATACTAGAAAAAGGAATAATGGTTTTAGATTTATAATCAAATATTATCTAATTAATTTTCAACAGATCATCGTAGCAATCTATTTCGTCTCTTCAAGTCTCTAACAAGAAACAGTTGTTAGTTTTTCATTATTTGAGGAATCTATTTGTTTTTGGTGTATTATTATTTACTGTCATTGTTCTTTTACTTCAGTAGATACACCACAAAAGTGATAAATCCAGAAGAAAACACATTAGGAAAAGACCATGGAGATTCTAAATTATTGAGACGAATGAATCTCACACTCAAAAATCCCTGAAGTAGTTCCGAGGAAAAGCATAACCATACATTTGACATCAGTTTTGTTGCGGGGGCTTCCAGAAGAAAATCAACAATGCCCTTAAGTAAACTCCAATTCCTAGATTGTAAGAACTTTACATCGCCAAAATTTATCAACCAAAACTATGGAATCCACACTGTCCTTTTATTAAGCCATAGATTCTAACGGAAGAAATACATTCATGTCATTCCTCTGGGCATTAACAGTTAGGTCATCCGGTGCGTAAAAACAATCGTGAACTGCGTATTCCATCATTTCCACAGCCCTCGAGCAAACGGTCGTTTATGTAAAAGTCACATAAACTTTTAATAGATTTTCATTGAATTTTTTACCTTGAACAATGCAGCTAGGATTTTATCTTTTCTCAAAATACTTATGCTTGTTTTCTACGACCAAAACAAACTCCTTTCAACTATTAGCAAGAACCACTGAATACTTTCACTTGTCTTTTCTTTTGTGCTTCTCATAGATAACGTTGATGATGTTATTCACTAACAGACTCCTGCCTTTCTATAATTAATTTGCAAATTTACTTGTCCTAACAACTTTAACTTTGTAACAATTATATTTTATATTTTTACACTTGATTTCTTTGCTGTATGGCATATCAAACTCAGTATCTTATTTAAGGCCAAAGCCATCTTTGTAAAAAGACAATAGTCGTGTCATTTAACCTATATATATATATATATATATATATATATATATATATATATATATATATATATATGCACTTTGTATTTTTCTTTTCTTTTTTTTGTGGGGTGCAATCTAATCGGTAAATTATGTTCTGTGCTCTTCAATTCATTTTTATATATGAAATAATTGAAAATATAAAATATAATTCTAACAAAATTATTTTTGTTATCCTAATTTTTTATGTGATGTGCTTCTTTTTCCCACAATTCAAATCCTTTAATCTCATATTTTCAATTTTTTTCCGAAAAAGCATTGATTTGATCTAGCACTTGAAGATGCTGTAAAAACTCGGCTTTCCTTAGATATATGAATTGCATTGCTTAATAACCAGAAGATATATCCTAGATATTGATTCTGCTGTCAGATTCACCTCATTCTTTTAAGTATTAAGTTCAATCTATGTGCTTGCAAATGAGGTAACCAAAACAGAGGGATTTAGCAATTTGGAGATTTATTGAGAAACTCAGATCTAAGAAAAGAAAAGACTTAAGAACAGTCTGCTTTATCAACACATTCAAAGGGACGTTGAAATAATCTGACCGGTCCCAAACGAATTCAACGAACATTTCAACAATGCTAAAGACTATATCGCTCGAAACGTATTACAACAACAACAACAACAACAACAACAACAACAGAGTTTAGGATATTAGCAAAAAATAATCATTAAATAGTCATTTTTTGTGACTTAAATTAGTCACAAAGCTCAAATTATGGAGCACCTACTTATAAGGTTCAAACTCACTATCAACCGTCTGCTGGCTTAGATCATGGACGCTAAGTGCCCATAATCCTTTTAATTGCGGAAATTGATACAAAAACTCCAACATTTTTGATATTATGAATCAAATCTATTAAATAACCCCATTAAAATACTCTTGTAGCTCAGCTGTTGCTAAAATATTCAGACACGATATTCACATCTAGCCATTATTTAATCAATAATCTTTTTGCCAATAGTGACACATAAAAGATACGCTTATTAACTACCCTACTATAAACTATTTTTTATTACCTTTAATGCAGATGCTAGACGAAAATCACTCTTTCTTGTAATTTGCACTCAATGAACTTTCTTGCAAGAAAATTAATTTTTGTGTTAATACGTTATTATTTTGTTTAGTTCATAACATGATTTGGTGTAGATTCTTGAACAATTTTTTATTAAACAAAACTTTTCCGATCACAAAATTGCTTCGTGCCCTTCGCACAACTTTCTTGCATTTGAGAAAAGTTCACACATCTTCGATATAACTTAATACTAGTGCCTTTTTTTTTAAAAAAAGAAACGTCTTTTTGACATTTCTGTTTCCTTGTTGCTTTGGTAACGAGTCGATGTTTCCAATAAACGAAGGTTCAATAAATCATGACGTGACAATTTCTTCTCCCAATTCTATTACTAACTTGTAATTGTTACTTTGTTTCAATATTTTCTCACATTACAAACATTTGTGCTTTTCCTCGCAGGACTATAACAATGTTTCGTAAAGATCTATTGTTGTAGAATAGAAAATAAACAATTTGATTAAATTTATGCTAATAAATAGTGACAGGTGTCCCTAAAAGTTTATATAATGTAAAACAGCCGGCAATTTACTTTACAATGGACAGGCAGGAAGTTAATATTAAACACGCAATTCACTTTTGTATAGGATAACACTTTTGAAGAATATTTTCTCTTGTTCCTTCGAATTTTTGTAATCGTCAAATCGTTTCTCCTGTTGTTTAGCATAATTGACAACTCACTAATGTGTTTGTGATACACACGTTTTGCTGATATAATCAGAGATAATTATCTTTTTTAACAGTAAAAAGACAATAGAAAAGATCTGATGGTTATTAGATAATATCCAAAGAAGAGTTTCGGAATTATTAAAACTGGCATAGTACCCATCAAAAATTATTGCATCTTTTACGTATAGAACGGTACTTCTACCGAGGACCACATATTATCTGCATCCTTTTAGGATGAAAGTTTCTCTCACCAACACGAATGCCTAGGATCAAAGAACGGTATTTCTACTCATAGAAATCCTACAGTTATTTTTTCAAAGAAACAATAAACTACACAAAGGAAAATGCTTATTAATTTGAAGAGTGTAAATAAAGTAAAAGTAAGTCAAGGGTGACCCGAAGGCTCCCTTTTCAATAGCTACTACACCGAGGTGTAGGGGAGGGCGCTACTCCTTTCCCTGGATCGTTCCACTTTACCCTTGATACGTACCTTATCATGCTGAGTGTTAAGGAAGGAGGTATCAAGTACCATTTTTAAAGTCTTGGGTATGACGCGACCAGGGATTGAACCTTGGACTACCGGACCACTGGCGAACACTCTACTCATAATTAATGCAAAATAAATAATAGAAGACATAAATATGTAGACGATTATTCTAATTTTTTCTGTCTAAATTTTTAAAATTATATTCAATAAGATTTCCTCGTATGTAGATACTACACTCTCATCGTAGCCGGATACTACACTCTCATCGTAGCCGGATACTACACTCTCATCGTAGGCAGATACAACACTCTCATTGTAGGCAGAAATGGCAGAGTACGACACGATGATCGTAGACAGGGTGAAAAGATTCAACATTCTCACCTTAACAAAAATTGCCAATAGAAGAACAAAAGGAAACAGAAGCAAACAGTAAAATGTATACGGTTTCTATAAAGATGGATTTTAGTGGTACCTAAATAATTATTCCACCCTGTTACCAAAGCTAAGAATACACTGACTGTATCCCCTCCTGTAGAGGGCTAAGGCACTACCGCCCCCCCACCACCAAAAAAACTGGCATAAAACTAAACTCTTTCTGCTGGTGAGGTTCTTGTTCAGAATCTCTGGTAAGTGTGGAGTACTCCTTTCTTACCATTATTCCCAAGTTCACTCTGACCGGCAGTGGTGGTACTTGTTAGAATTCCATCTATGGATCAAATAGACAGGTTTAAAATCTATTCATATTCACATAATTACTTGATGCTTTATAACAGCAATTTTGTTTGTATTAAGCTATAATTTGAAGCCATAATTATTTACAAAGATTTAATATCAATTACTTGAAACCATACAATTATTATATTTTGATAGGAATACTTGAAAACATAAAATTCTAAGCAAATGATTTGTTTCATATAGTAGTACTTGATATCATATCACTGTAAGCCAAAAAATAACACAAAAATTGCCAATATAAATGTACATTTTCCTAATCTCTAAGCATAAATTAACCGTAGACGGTTTAACATAAATGAATCAATAAACATTGAATGATGAACTTGATGAAAGAAAAGATATATCTAAATATCAATCCCTAAAATTTGTCTACTTTAAAATTTCGTAATACTTGCTGAATCATAAAATTTACTTCAAAACAATCAAATTCTTTACACTATGCTGTGACTGTTCATCACTAAAATATCACTGTTAAGAGTTTTTTTGAGGGCAGATGCTGATACTATTGCCTGTCTCATGCTATAGGAAGAGGATTAGGCGCCTTTATCTAATGATGCAATGAAGGGCACAGGTATTTGCTAGATCATAGGATGAGTCAATAGCTTTTTTCAGTGGATAAATTATCTTTTAAGATTCTTATCTGCTTAAATGTGTTTTTAATATTAAGAAGCAAAACAGTATTTGTTTTTTCTTTATTTTGTCTCCACATAATTCCCAAACTGATGTTTTCACTTCAATACATTTAATTGATTTGTTTGTACTGAGTCGACATTAATCATAGCAGAGAAAGTGAACTGCAGTTAAATTAATATAAACACAAAAATAAAGAATCCACAATAGTTTTTATTAATTACAATCTAAATTCTATCAGATCTAAACTATTATATTACAAAAACTAGGAACTCATTTTCATGTTAGTAAAGCAAGTAAAAGCCATGTTTAAAAATATGAACGTACGTATTGTATAGTATATATCATATTTGGGATTACTTTTATACCTTTCCGTTTTATGACATAAAATATCTCAACGTTATTGTTATGGGATTTTGTGATCCTTTCCGGAGTTCTGGTCGGAAGCAAAAATTAGCCAATGTCTAATTTCAGTTTGAATATTTCTAGATATGTTTTATCAAAGGTCCTATCGTGACAATATTATGTGGAATGGTTTTAAAGGTTTGATTCTTGATGAAGAATATTTTCACTGCATTAATTCATTTAGTTTTTGCTTTCTACAAAATAATCGATTAATTTTTCCTTTTTGTAAATCAAATCGTGATAACAAGTCTCAATTTCCCGCTAGTTGCAAACTATTTCTCTTGGTTTAGTATTTACGGGAATTTTCTTGCAATAACCTTTGTGATATAAAGTTAGATAGTTATCCTTGTCAGTTTTAAACACTTATTCTATAAGAAATCTTATCGTTAATGTGCCCTTAAAAGTATACCTCTCTAGAATATAGAAATCTCAACAGTATTTATTGTTATTAAAAAAATCTCCACGCATCTCGTCCTGAAAAATGTACGAATCAATTCCGATATATTTATTTATTGTAAGGGTAAAAATGTCGATAAAGTCGGCTGAGTATTTTACCAATCTCGAACTGATTATCACTTAAAAATTAGCATTGCTCATGTTCTACACTTCGGCACAGCTCCAATTCTTTTATAAGTGTGAGATGGGTTTGTTATAATAGTAGCGAAATAAGTCATAGAAATCTTATATTTTCACTGTGACAAAACTGGACTTTTACCAAAAGAAGACAGCCAACATTTTCAACAATTTTGATCAACCGCATTGACATCGGTGCGCATTGATTCCTAATATATAAAGACTGTTTTATTATGGCGATTCCTCACTTTAAAATATCATAAACATCCAGACTATTACAAATTACTGAGAACTGTTTCTCTTTTAGAAAAAAATGTTCCATGTTATATTTTATAAATGAAGGAGTTGATCTGTGTAAAACTAGAGCCTCACTACTAGATGTAGTTTAGTCTTACACCCAGAAAATACTTTTTTTGTATGCAGAATATCCCTCAGAAGGGTATGAAATCAGTGTATCCCGAGCCTCATAGATAGAACGCAACACAAATGAAGATATTAGTTTGGATAATGTGTGAAACAATGAAGTCAAAGAAATACCACCGTGTGAATAGAATTCGTTAACAATTGAATTGTAATGTGTTCGTTGCAAATTTTATAATTTGTCCTTATCGTCTATAATTATAATTTGATATATTTTGTACAACAAAAATTAATGCTTGAGTTTTGATATAAAGTAGTTGCAGATTTTGCAATGAATTCTCACTTCAAAGAAAAACGTTTAACGAAATATAGTTGGGAATCATTTTGAAGTTAAAATCACAAATCATTATACCAAGAAGCATTTTTAAATGAATTGCACTTAATACCATAATTCAACTCAAAGTGGCAGTCACCAGCAAACTGTGAATCATAAGCGTTTGTATATTTAAACAACACGAATAGAATGTCGAGTAGAGGAATACGTCTTAGTCGACTGTACGTTACAATGTGAAACACATGTTGTTTAATTTAACAGCGGCGTTCAAGCAGCATTTCTTGAAAAAGCTGAACGGAAAGAAACCACATTAAAATGAATAATCAAATTGTCTACGCGTTGAAAAAAGATTTAAAGGAAATAATGGAAATGTTTCTTTCCGTTTTATTCATTAATTTCCTGATATTTTAACTATTTTATCACTAAACACGATTTCATAGCTTTTTCTATTGTGTAAGATTGTTAGCCGAGTTATGAGGTCAGAGTAAAAGTCACAAGCAGGTTCTTTTATGTCAACATAAGATTCAGTAGACACTAACAAATCGCCTAAAAAGTTTAAAATGTTAAAAACTCTTGCCCCAGTTTTTTTTTTTTTTTTTTTCATCCTTTTTAAATTAGATATTTTTCTCATAACTCGGTAGAATCGTCATTCAACGTCTGAAAATAACAATGCAAATTAGATATAGTAATTTAGGATCAATTCTCGGTAAGACTCCTATGCCCTTTTGGCTTGAGGAGCTCGAATTAAACGCACCAGATACTATCACTGAACCATTGGTTTGCTGACCGTCAACTTAAAACTATAAACTCATTCTTTAATAATAATAATGAAGATGATAATAATAATGTCTGCACAGTCTCTCTGCAAATATACTCCGAACCCTTTCTTAACTGGACAAGTGAAGAGTTCATGAATAAGGACTAGAAAACAGGAAAATGACAATACACAAAAGATGATGGAGACAGACTTGTGTGTGACAAGATTAAAAAAGGAGTTAGAGAATTCGCCAAGATTGAGAAAGATGGGGATGCGGTTTCTCATGGGATCGAAGAACTCACAAACATGTATAAGTAAAAATTATTCATAGCAGCCAAAAATAGTAAAAACAAAAGAACACAATTTTAAACAGAAAAATAGTAATTGCAAATTCGGTAAAACAAAAATGGAAAGAAAAGCAACAACAAAGACACTTCGAAAGACCAACTAATAATATTACGGACAAAATGACCTGGACATGGACTACCAACTAATAACATTACGTACAGGATGACCTGGACATGGACTACCAACTAATAACATTACGTACAGGATGACCTGGACATGGACTACCAACTAATAACACGAGTTACAAGATGACCTGGGCGTGGACTACCAACTAATAACACTACGTACAAGATGACCCGGACATGGACTACCAACAAATAATATTACGTACAAGATGACCAGGACATGGACTACCAACTAATAACACTACGTACAAGATGACCTGGGCATGGACTACCAACAAATAATATTACGTACAAGATGACCTGGACATGGACTACCAACTAATAACACTACGTACAAGATGACCCGGACATGGACTACCAACAAATAATATTACGTACAAGATGACCTGGACATGGACTACCAACTAATAACACTACGTACAAGATGACCCAGACATGGACTACCAACTAATAACACTAGGTGTTATAGAGTCATCTGCTAATCCATGCAGAATATACATATATATACTGGATACATACCGACGCAATGATAACAGACGCATGATAAACGACAGACGCAAGAATAAACGACGCAGGAACAATTAAGATGCAGGAAGGAAAACGCGGGAAGACTTCTTTACAAATATATTTACCTCTCACTTTATTGCAAGGGTTCGAAAGGGTTGTTTAAGGTTTGCATGTGAGAGGGTGCTGGAGACCGAACATAAACTTCATATTTTGACCCCACTGTTATGACCGTCACGTTGTGTCTTTTTTTGTTCTCCTAATGCTGGGGTCTACTCCATCGGGGTTTCCGAGGGCCCCCTCGGTCGGGTGTGGCTTTCCCTACCACATCTGGTCTCTAGCTGTCTGGAATTCTACTGGCAACTACTTTGGCACCCAACTCAACTCAATTATATAATAATTCAACGCCCACACGATCGCCCACTGGATGTTTGAAATCGAATGTTTAATCGTCATCAAGTGGAAATAACTGTCATGCAGTTCAGAGGTTACTCTCTCCCGGTGCATCACTGTAGTGGCACAATGGGACCTTCACCTTGTCCCATATCAAAAGCCTTAATCCGCCCACGCGATCTCTTTCGATTGCTGGCCATTGGAATGTGTCACTTCCTTCCGGTGTATCACCTTGGAATAGCATTTTTGGGCCGGGTCGAAGGTCAAAATATAACAATCATCCGTTAATTATTTTTCAAAATTCCACATGTGGAATTTTCTTCACGTTCGTCTCCATCAACCTCACACATATTTTACAGAATAATTTACAAAGGACAATAATGGCTGAAAACATAAAAAAGAATCACTTGAACTACAGCAAACAAAATCTTACTTAGAGGGCGACCTTCTCTCTATGTAACACTTGCCCGGCTAATTATTATCTAAATTTCTCTTACTATCTTTGCGTGGTTGGCCATCTTGACATGCGTGCATCAAGGTACCATACAGATGCATTTTTTATCTTCTCAACACAGCGGGCCCTCCATAATTCCTTGAAGAAATTTCAAAACCCTAAAAAGGACCATACTCTGGTCCCATATCCTGGTCACAAACTTAGTGACCCTGGTCATTCCAGCAATACATTTCGCCTGGATTCCTCATGACCACACTCCAGTTCTTTGCTCAACAGGTTCCTACCGGGAGTAACCGGAGAATTCCATAAACTTAAACACAATATCTTCAAGGCCCAAAGCATTCCACAAAAACTACAAAAATCATGGCCCAAAACAACGTATCACAATACATCCGAATGTATCACAATCTGGCACGCATGCTCTAAACCACCTAAAATAGTCCACGCAAAATACTAATTAGCAATGTGTTACCCATTTTTTTCATTAAGTTTCTGTTTCCATGCCCATTGGTTTGCAAGCCCTTGAGGAAACATGCTTTACCTGATCAAACCCGCGCCGGGTTTCTTTTCAATTTAATCAGGAACCCTCGTGGCTACCAATATATAGGCACCTCGCCTTTCCCAGATCCGTTTCACTTTGCCAAATCACACACGAATCCAAAACACCATCGGGACTGAAAGACTCAGACATTATCCACAAAACTTTGGAGTAGGCCACGCCTTTTTTCTTTTATTCCATCCTCGGAACTCCAAACCAAAAAAATAGAAGCCAAATAGGCCCTCAATAGCTTCATGAGTGGGCGAATTCTTCGATAGAATTGCTTTCAACAACAATCTGTAAATCCCCTTGAATGAATGTCTGTCCTACTCTCACGTCAGCCCACGATTTCCTCAAAAACAGAAACCCCCCAAAAAATATTTCCTATTCCACGAAAACCCCAAATTCTAAAAAAAAAATTTTTTAGAATCAATATAATTACAAATATTAGTAAACTTAGTATCAAATCCTCTGTTAATGGTTTTCGTCAAATTTCATTATATGAACAGGGAAAAAAAATTTCTAATGTCGCCTTTAAACTCAAACAAACTCAAAAACTTTCACTTTACAACAAGTCAAAACAATGTTACAATCACAGTTCAAAAATGTTCAGTTTTCTTTTCTTCTTTTTTTCAATCTATGTACTGATGTATTGTCTATTTTACTAAAAATGTCTGTTCTTTCTTTCTTTTTTTTTCCTATATGCTGTGTTCAACAATGTTCAAGTTTCTTCTCTTTTTTTTCCTCCGTCTTTTTTTTCTATTGTTTTTGTTTTTGTTTTCATTTTTTTTTTCATTTTTTTTTTATAATAAATTGCTCATTCAATGTCCCTTTTTTTTTTCAACCATATATCTACCTCTCTGTCTTTACCTTAACACGATAACTATAGGTTTCAATAACTTACGAGCATTCTTCTTCTTTTTTTTTTTTTGCACAAAATATCCCGGGTTTTTTTTCTAAACATCCCAAAGTTTTATAAATTCTGCCAACATTTCCCAATTCAAAATATTTCCGACTCTGCGAATCTTCGCCACACTTGGTTCCGTCAAAATTCTGCGCATCTCTTTATTACATCCAAAACCCTGTTTCAAAATATCTTCCCCAATAACAATCTCAAAGCTTCACTCCAGGGAGAACTCACAAAATACCTGTCTGCCTCGTCAGACACAAAAAACATCTGTCTCTTAGTTACTCTGCCTCCACGGCAAGACCGTTTTCAAGACAATACCTATGTCTTCAATAATTGATATCAACAATTTCCACAGTAAAACAACCAGCCTGATTCTACCAGCGCCGAAAATATCGATTCTCCCAACTTCATAAATATCGAAAAAGTATATGCGCATTATTCAGACAACCCACCAATGTGCGAAATTCTTGGACAAATCCATTGATGCTCCCAAGATTCCATCTCTCGGATTAAAATTCTCATTTCCAATCCACAAGTTCCAAACATGAAAACTTGACCCAAAAGTTCTTAACTACAGATATGCGGGATTCCAGATCTTGGACTGAAATTTTAATTTTCAATCACCACTTGTCTGGACCAATGAAAAGTCACTACGATTTTTTTTACTCACAAAGACCTATTTACGATGAAAAATCCCATGGATAAAATTTATTGTTTATTAAAGCTGTCTATCAAAAAACGGACAGCAACTGCCCCATAGCCATCTTTGTTCCCTTCTTTTTTCCTCCCTCACTTCGATACAATATTACACATAGCAGTAATTTCAATTTTTATCTAGGGACCACACATTTTTTTTTCAATTATTATCGTTCTAGCAAGGCCCTTGTCATTACAACTAATCTTTCACAATCATAATCTATCTAAATCCTTTTTTTAACGAGCCAAAATTAAATGACAGAGAGAGATAGAAGTTATATGAATGAGCGCTCTACTTACAATTTTTTTTTCTCTTTTTCTCTTTTTTCTTTCCGTCTTTTTTCTGTTCTTTTCGCGTCGGTCTGTTCCTTTCTCCTTCCTCTTTTTTGTTGCTAGTTTGTTCTTGTTTTTGTTCTTTTTACTTCTTTCAATTCCAGCATTTTTCTTTGTCCTTTTCGTTGATGTGTTGTGATGCTTAAAAACTGTCGTTTACGGTAACCAGGTTCGTTTTGAATCCTTGAAGAACTCTGCTGGCACATGCACCAAATTAATATAAATGTTATTTACCTATATATACTCATCTTCTGGTTCATGCAGAAATATACATATACATGTTCATGCAGCATCACAACGACACAATAATTAAGACACATGATAAAGACGCAGGAAGGAACGAAGCAGGTAGACTTCTTTAACAACATACTTACCTCTCACTTTATTGCAAGGGTTCGAAAGGGTTGTTCAAGGTTTGCATGTGAGAGGGTGCTGGAGACCGAACATAAACTTCATATTTTGACCCCACTGTTATGACCGTCACGTTGTGTCTTTTTTGTTTTCCTAATGCTGGGGTCTACTCCATCGGGGTTTCCGAGGGCCCCCTCGGTCGGGTGTGGCTTTCCCTACCACATCTGGTCTCTAGCTGTCTGGAATTCTACTGGCAACTGCTTTGGCACCCAACTCAACTCAATTATATAATAATTCAACGCCCACACGATCGCCCACTGGATGTTTGAAATCGAATGTTTAATCGTCATCAAGCGGAAATAACTGTCATGCAGTTCAGAGGTTCTCTCTTCCGGTGCATCACTGTAGTGGCACAATGGGACCTTCAACTTGCCCCATATCATAAGCCTTAATCCGCCCACGCGATCTCTTTCGATTACTGGCCATTGGAATGTGTCACTTCCTTCCGGTGTATCACCTTGGAATAGCATTTTTGGGCCGGGTCGAACGTCAAAATATAACATAGGTACAAGATGACCTGGAGATGGACTACCAACCAATAACACTACGTACAAGATCACTTCGACATGGACTACCAACTTATAACATTACGTACAAGATGACCTAGACATGGACGAGAAAACTGTAAGAGAATTCAATGGCAGCCAAAAATAACTCCATGATAACAAAGTAAAAGCTAGAATAAACAAAACCTTAAAGAATAGCAAGTATAGATTATTAGGAGTGAGAGAAAGAGAAAGAAAGAGAGAAAGAGAAAGAGAGAGGAGAGGGAGTAAGGCTTAAACCACGTAAAAAGTGAATGGAGCAAACTGACACTGAAGAAATGCAACAGCAGCAACAACTGGGTGGGATTTGTGCATGCAGCTAAAATTTGATCCAACTGACAAATGGCATATACACAAACTAGAATCTGTTCAAGAATATGAGACAATTTTTGAAGACTTTGAGATTACGGGTTTCCTAACACTGACCAGAAGACCAGATCTAATTGAAATAAACAATAAGCACACGAAACAGCTTGTGAACTTTGTCATTACATCACAAAAGTTAGATAAAGAAAAGTGAAAAATTCTACATCTACTTTGTCCTTATCAGAGAGGTATAAAACACTATGGAACATGCAGTAATGCAAGTCTTTGTCGAAGTACTCAGAATAATCTTCAAGAATCTTGAAAAGGAGATGAGAGAACTAGAAATTGGTGGATGAATTTTGTTCAGACCATAGTCCTGTCACGATTAGCTAGAATACTTTGGAGAGTCCTGTAAATCTTAAAAGACTTGTTGTCAGTCGGACGTCAGAAAAAAACATCTGTTATTACTGGTGTGAAAAACTTGCAATGAGAAAATATACTGATTAAGATAAGAATTTCGCAAAAATCGTAAGTTTTCTCTTTAATATTTTCATACTTCTGTAGTCTTAATCGTATGTACTCTTCTACTGAATCTTGACATTTCCCATTTGTGTTACAAATGTTTTTACGAATCTCTCTAGTATGAGCCTATTAGTTTGCTTTTCAAAAAGTATCAAGCCTTCAGTATCGGTGGTAATACTGGTGATACACTTGTATGGTAACATCAAATAAATCTGATAAAAGAAAGAGCATCGATTTTTTTCAATTTGATAATGTATTTAGGTTGCGTCTCTTGCATTTTTTTTTCTTTACAACTCTTTTACTTTTTAATTGTCTCTTTGTAACTTTATTTTTTCATTTAATTTTCTTCGAATCTGTGTATATTTTTGTTTACAATTCCAATAATTTTGACCATTAGAATAAATTCAAAAGTAAATGAAAGATTCGTTTTGTAGGACTTCCTCCTTTTTGTTGACATCAACGCTCAAAACAAAATAAAGTCACAGAAATGCAAAACTTAAATAAATTGAATTCAACAAAAAGAATTTCGAAACTAATCGAAAAAAGTCAACGGCACTTTTCACACAAATTTAGTTTTAGTACTGTTTATACGAACAAACATTTTTTAAAGTCAATCGTGTGTATGTACAGAAGTGCGTCTAAGTTAAAAGACTATAGAAAAAAAGAAAATATATATTAAGTCCGATCAATTGTGGCATTTACCGATATACTCGGTACTATAATCGTTAAGCTAATTTCTCAATAGAAATGGTTAACAGACAATAAAAGCAACGAACCAACCCTCCAACCAACCAACCATCTAACACAGGGGTTATAATAAACCAGACGTATACATGAGATGAGAAAACAAAAAATCTCCTTCGACGTTTCCATTTTGGAACGCCACAAGTATCAGATATTGTCTTTATCTCTACCCGATCTGAATGAAATAGGCTGGTAATCCCAAGAGGAGAATCCTTTGGAACAAGATTATGTAATAATACTTTTACATAAATCCGTAAAACAATCTTCATGAACAACAGAAAACAACACAGGGTGCATTGAAACGTTAAATCAATATGATGGACGACGCAAACTTCGTGAAATGAGTGTCGAATTTCTTTTTCTAAAATCGATGGTCTGTAAACGTTACACCCTCACCCCCACCACATTATCTCAGTCTTCTAACCATGTCACTTCTTACGTCGGCCGGTGATCGACTAGTGGTTCGAGGGGGTAACGCACATTTCTTTACCTACACAAGAATACGATCGAGGGAACGGAGAAAATAGAAGGACAACGAACAAACACGAACAAAGCCTGGGGTTAACCAAGAGCAGAGGAAGGTATGCAACACTTTGCATTCCTGATAGCATATATGGACTAACGCTAGCGTGGGTTACTAAAGAAAATTCCACAATGCTACTGGAATCAGACTCATCTTGACTCACTCTCGCTGGACCCTATCCCATGCTGCCTCGCCTCTCTGCTCCGGTGTCTGGTGTTGACCGCCCCTCCATGGATCCACGCCAACCTCTGCTGTTCACCTCTCTGCTCCAGCCGCCAACTCCTCTCTGCTGTCCAGCCGCCAACTTCTCTCTGCTGGGTCGCGTCGTCAACTGCCTCGTCCGGGTCCCCCGTCAACTGCCTCTCTCGCGTCTCCTTCCCACTTCCGGATACGGCGAGATTTCATGTCCAAGACTCCTTTGTCTGGTTTCGCGCCAAAACAGACTCGTCTGCTTTGGCGGCCTACCCACATAGTGCTACAGGTCCATGAATTCATCCACAAGGACTTTGGATATCGAGAAGTGGCATTTCCTGGTGTCAAAATTGAATAAAAAATATAAGTTTTAGTGGATGGGCTGTAATGGTTACGATATTTTACTACATCAGCTGCATAGTACTGACTTGGTTTCTGCAAATTATCACTTGTTTGAGCCCTCACATTTATCTAGGAAGCGTTTTCTCGGAGATGACACTATTTTTGCAGATGTACAAGGATGGAACAAATTTCTTTACCTCAAGTTCTTCGAACATGAATCAAATGCATCAATGTTGACGGTGTTACGTGGGGTGGAAAAATATAAGAAATATATTTTCTATGTACATTACAAGGTGTGTTTCATTCACCCGTATTATTCCGAGACGAAGAACAAAATTGGAAAAGGAGGCGCCAAACGAACCTTTTCTAATCACGCATGATTCGAGGCTAAAGGAGGGAGAAAAATAAGACGACGATAAGAAGTGGAATTGCAAGTCAACCCCTTTCCACTTTTTACCCATCTTAGCTAGCCTTGAACTCTTGGAGTGAACTTTGGGTGACCTTATCATCCACGTGTTCGGCCCTAAGAGTCAAGGAAGGATTTTTGGTTTCTGACTGGAAAAAGTGAATATACAGCAGTAGCGGTTTTGACTTCAAGGTGTCGACATTCATCCCTGGGTTCTGTTTCACTACACCCGAAATGTGACTAAGAAAAAGGACAGCAGAAAACTAACTCCTTGTGGCAAGCTTCTTCAAGAAAAAGGAAAGAAGTAAAAAAAAAGAACGAAAGAGAAAAAGAACGAAAAAAAAAGAGATTATTAACAAGTCCTAAACCCTCAGTGAGTTTTGTATTTCTTTTGCCTCTCTGTGTCCATCGTGCAAATCTGTTTATTCGTCTCGGACTTCTATATATACATTGTAACGATAGTTTTCCATTCTCTTTTGTTCTTAAAGCCTTTTTTATATATTCTTATTCTTCCCTAAATAAGTTGTTATTGTAGTAATAAAATTTTGTAGTTAAATCTTCAAATTCTGTTGTGTTGGTTTTGTGAGTGTTTGTCGCTTATTCTGCTGTGATTTACCGTGAGTCTTCTATTGGAGAAATTCCCTTCCCATAGTTCACCCTTTTTTTTATCGAACCTTGGGACATTCTCGCAATTATATATATATATTTTTTTTTTATTCTCGTTACGTGCCTGTTTTCGCAGTCCCAGTGAAAGTCGGTTCGTAACAGAATTGGGGGCTCGTCCGGGATATTTCTTCTTTCTATAGGACCTCACAGTAGGGAGCGGTGCACTCATAAAACTGCATAAGACAGAGAAGTCAAAATGTCAGTGATAGATACCTTCCTAAAATCTCCCACGTTCGGTGATCTGATAAAGATGAAAAAAGACCATATTTTAGAGGTTGGATTAAAATTGGAGCTGGATGTAAGACGGTCCTAGCGAAAGACACAGTTGATAAAAGTAGTTGCAGAAGATATGGTCGATAATGACATTTTCGATAAAATTGTTCTCGATGACCTTGCGTCAGACTTGCCCAAACTCTCGAAAGCTCAAATTGAATTAGAGAAGCTCAAAATCGAAGCCCAGATTGAACTAGCAAGGATTAACCAAGAAACCCGTTTCAAAGAACTTGAAGAGGAACGCACACGACGCGAGAAGGAACAAAATAACTTCGACCTCACCAAACTCATTCGACTTGTACCCGCGTTCAATGAAGAAGATGTGGACAAATATTTCCAACACTTTGAAAAAATCGCTTCGAATCTCGAGTGGCCTATCGAAGCGTGGCCGACGTTACTACAGACAGTATTAAAAGGCAAAGCGCAGGAAACGTATGCTTCCCTTTCAATTACAGACAGCGCCAACTACGACACTGTAAAAATGGCAATTTTAAGAAGTTATGAAATGGTACCGGAGGCCTACAGGCAAAGGTTCAGAGACTACAGAATGGGCGAAAACCAAACCTACGTCGAGTTCTTCAGGCAGAAAGAAACATACCTCGACCGTTGGGTTGAGGCGAAAGGCATCGGAACAGACTACAATAAATTAAGGCAACTCGTATTAATAGAGGAATTTAAATGGTGCGTACACGACAACGTCAAGACATTCCTCAACGAAAGACAGGTCGACACAGGCTATGAAATAGCTACCCTAGCGGATGAATACACGCTGACACACCAACGAAACCAGAATAAGTCAGAGGACCCATCTGAGTATAGAAGGAGCGCAAAGCCCCGAACAACGACTAGTACTAGCTCGAAGGCGAGGTTTGGTCAGACAACGTATCTACATCGACCGAGCAGCCTGAATAATAAGAGGCCTACTCATCATTCTCTTATCCCTCGACATATGGAAGGAGGAAGGAATTTGACGTGCTACTACTGTAGGAAGACAGGACACCTGGCAACGAATTGTTACGCGAGAAAGAGTGCCGAGCATAAGAACGGTAGCCTAAATAAACCACACGGTTTTATATCGTCGCATAAGGAAAGCAATAAGAGGACCGAGAGCCGAATCCGAGAGGAATACAAACCATTTATATCGAATGGCTACGTGCACCCAGTTGATGACGCCACGAAGAGAGTCGAGATAAAAATCTTACGTGACACGGGAGCGACCCAGTCTCTAATGGTTAAGAACGACATGCCGCGTGAATCAGAGACAGCCACGGGCGAACGGGTGGTTATACAAGGAGTAGGAAGAAATGTTGTTAGTGTCCCGCTACATCAGATCTCCCTCGATTCTGAAATAGTATGCGGAACTGTAATCGTCGGAGTGGTCGATAGTCTGCCTATGCAAGGCATATCGATGTTACTAGGAAACGACTTGGCTGGAGAGAGAGTGGTACCCCATCCAAGAATGGTGGAGAAACTGAGCGTCTCGGAGGAAACGGAAAAAATTGAACAAGAACATCCTGAAACACTTTTACCATGTGTAGTCACCCGAGCAGAGGCGAAGAGGACTGAAGATTCTACTACCAAAATGGAAAGCGAAGAGAATGAAATAATTGACCTCTCCCAAACTTGCTTAAGCCATGAGATAGGATTAAACCCTATGCTCGAGCAGACCCCTTCTTCAAACCCTAACCCACGGGAGAAAATAATTGACGTCGCGCCCGTTGCAGAGAAATCTATAGCAGTCGAACAGAGAGAAGATGACCAAATCGCTCCTCTCTTTGAAAAATCATTATTAGAAGAAGAACCGAACAAAGTGCCCTCAGAGTATTTCATTGAAGATGATATTTTTAACGAGTACATCCGCTGGAAAGATTATGAAATCCCTCACTAATTTCTTTTCCATGGTCGGATTGCCCAAGATAGTGCAGTCTGATCAAGGCTCCAACTTTACCTCCAGAATATTCCGACAAGCCATGAACTCTTTAGGAATAAAGACGGTTACGTTGAGTGTATATCATCCCCAATCCCAGGGAGCCTTGGAAAGATTCCATTCTACCCTGAAAACCATGATCCGAGCATACTGTCTCGACCACCAGAAAGATTGGGATGAAGGTATCCCATTCCTCATGTTTGCTGCGAGAGATGCGCCACAAGAATCGCTAGGATTCAGTCCATTCGAACTAATATTTGGACACACTGTGCGTGGACCCTTATCTATGCTGAAAGAGAAATGGTTGCAAGGAAATCCCACGAACGAATCCTTACTGGAATATGTATCCCGTTTTCAGACCCGATTACAGGAAACTTGTGAGTTGGCACGGAAGAGACTTAAAACAGTCCAAAGTGAGATGAAGAGACGGTATGATCGAAATACTGTCCACAGAAATTTCCAAGCCGGTGATAAAGTATTTGTACTACTGCCCTTATCCGGTCATCCCCTTAAGGCCCGATTCCATGGTCCCTACGAAATAATTAGGAAAGTTAGTGATCTCATCTACGTACTAAGAACCCCAGACCGAAGAAAAGAAATACAGTTGTGTCATATTAATGTGATCAGATCGTATTACGAAAGGGGAAAACAAAACACTATCTTAGCTCTCGTCTTGAGCCTACGTCATTTTGATGTTTATGCATCCTCATCATATTATCCGATCGTTGTACATACTGACCATAATCCCCTTACTTTCTTACATCGAAGGAAAAGTATGAATAAGAGATTACTTAATTGGAGTCTGATCCTCCAAGAATATAATTTAGACATCCGACACATTCGAGGCATTGACAACGTATGTGTCGATACCTTGACACGCAGTATAACTTAAATATTTAGTGCACACATTGTAAGATACATGAAGACTAAGTACTATGAAAAATTCAATCTCACAAACTCTACCCCGTAGAATTTTGAAAAAAGATCGCAAGCGATCCTTTTTCATTTTTTTTTTTTTTTTGGTGAGGAGGTGTTACGTGGGGTGGAAAAATAGAAGAAATATATTTTCTATGTACATTACAAGGTGTGTTTCATTCACCCGTATTATTCCGAGAACAAAATTGGAAAAGGAGGCGCCAAACGAACCTTTTCTAATCACGCATGATTCGAGGCTAAAGGAGGGAGAAAAAAGACGACGATAAGAAGTGGAATTGCAAGTCAACCCCTTTCCACTTTTTACCCATCTTAGCTAGCCTTGAACTCTTGGAGTGAACTTTGGGTGACCTTATCATCCACGTGTTCGGCCCTAAGAGTCAAGGAAGGATTTTTGGTTTCTGACTGGAAAAAGTGAATATACAGCAGTAGCGGTTTTGACTTCAAGGTGTCGACATTCATCCCTGGGTTCTGTTTCACTACACCCGAAATGTGACTAAGAAAAAGGACAGCAGAAAACTAACTCCTTGTGGCAAGCTTCTTCAAGAAAAAGGAAAGAAGTAAAAAAAAAGAACGAAAGAGAAAAAGAACGAAAAAAAAGAGATTATTAACAAGTCCTAAACCCTCAGTGAGTTTTGTATTTCTTTTGCCTCTCTGTGTCCATCGTGCAAATCTGTTTATTCGTCTCGGACTTCTATATATACATTGTAACGATAGTTTTCCATTCTCTTTTGTTCTTAAAGCCTTTTTTTATATATTCTTATTCTTCCCTAAATAAATTGTTATTGTAGTAATAAAATTTTGTTGTTAAATCTTCAAATTGTGTTGTGTTGGTTTTGTGAGTGTTTGTCGCTTACTCTGCTGTGATTTACCGTGAGTCTTCTATTGGAGAAATTCCCTTCCCATAGTTCACCCTTTTTTTTTTTTATCGAACCTTGCGACATTCTCGCAATTATATATATATATTTTTTTATTCTCGTTACGTGCCTGTTTTCGCAGTCCCAGTGAAAGTCGGTTTGTAACAACGGTGACTATGTTAAGAAGCAGCATCGTAATGCTGGAAATATATGCCCAATGTTTTATGGGGGCAGTAATAAACAATAAATGCTTTTTTTTAATAAATACTTTTTCCAAACAATTTTGGATATAGTAATAAACTTGTTGAATTACGAATTGTTTTTGCCAAATATTTTGGATATACTCGTATTTTTTTAAATGATTGAAACTCTGATTTATGTTAGGAAGAATGACAACGGCCAGAAAATAAAGAAATCAAATGAAAAAAATATCTTTAATATCCAATCAATTTGATGCATGAAGTATAATCCAGCGATATACATTCGTGCACGTTTTAACATGAAAAGCACACACATTTAGTGTGTGTGCGCGCGCGCGCCCGCGCGAAAGTTATTGTATTAACTAAAAAGTTCGTTTTCTCTTTACCAATTTTTTTTATTTTAACAAATTAATTTCATTGAAAATGTTCATTTTAGATATTATCTACCAATTGTTATATCAACATACAGTATTTAAAAGGTTTTTTTCTTAATCTAAATGAACTTGATTTTGTTTCTTGATTTCTTCATCAAACGAAAATTCGCAATATTTTCGACATATTATCATTCCTTAATTTATGAAAGGTAAAAATGTAATTCAATTTTTTTTTAAATTTTCGCAATTGATGAAGATGCAGTAGATAATTGAAATTTTCAAAATTGGCTTACAAAGTTTAATACTGGAAATTGCACAACAAACAATGATCTACAGTCGATAAAACTATCTGAGGTTAGCAACAATTATATGAAAACATAACTTGAAAATAATCAACATTATACAATCGAGGAGATTTTAACTAGATATTCAAAATATCGAAATTAAGCGTTGAAAATCATTTACGCAAGATTCCTTAATTTTGTGATTTCTATAAACATAAGTTTCTTAATGGCAGAAGATTAGAAAACAAAATAATAAATATCTTGTTCAATTACGATTTATGCCAAATCTTTTTTTAAATGTTGATTTTTTTTATTTTCACAAAATAAATATCATGAATTTTTCCATTATTGAATACTTTTCTATCTGAAAATGTACCTGTTAATAAGATTAGTTTCATCAAAATCAATAAAGAATGCTTTTTACCGAACAAATTTCATTGGTTCTATTTATTCCTCGTCTCGATCGCAAAAATGCAGCCTTCATAATCATTGTTACTTTCAATCTTTTAAAAGACATCAAACATGATGGCCTATCACTTTTTATTGCCCATCTTCAATACTGATAAAGACTTATCAAAATATTTACTATTATCGATCACATGAAAAGATGTAAATGATAAATCGTTTCAAGAATTAAGATAAAAATATAACTAATAGAAGCAATTATATGTCACAAAAAAGTTTTTCTTGCTTTTTAAACAAGTTTTGTAAAGTATATTTTTTGTAAAAAGGCCTAATATTAGTAATGTTTTTTAAGTTATCTGTGCGATTATACAAGAATATAATCATCTACTTGTCAAAAATGTCAGCAGTATTCATCAAGAGACAAAAATCATTTCTCCCTCAAGGAAATTCATTCTTCACTCGGTCAGTGGATCAGTTTTCGACATAAATAAAATCTCTATTTCTCTTTATAATTGGATAGAAATAATTAAACTTAATTAAATCCTATGGAGTTGAATTCTCTTATCTATGTCTCTCTTTCTCGCTCTTTCTATGTCTCTCCTTATATATTTCTCACTCTTTCTATGTCTCTCTTTTGATCTTTCTCTCTCTTTCCTTGCCTCTCCTTTGATCTTTCTCACTCTTTCTATGTCTCTCTTTATATCTTTCTCACTCTTTCTATGTCTCTCTTTATATCTTTCTCACTCTTTCTATGTCTCTCTCTATATCTTTCTCACTCTTTCTATGTCTCTCTTTATATCTTTCTCACTCTTTCTATGTCTCTCTTTTGATCTTTCTCTCTCTTTCCTTGCCTCTCCTTTGATCTTTCTCACTCTTTCTATGTCTCTCTTTATATCTTTCTCACTATTTCTATGTCTCTCTTTATATCTTTCTCAATCTTTCTATGTCTCTCTTTTGATCTTTCTCTCTCTTTCCTTGCCTCTCCTTTGATCTTTCTCACTCTTTCTATGTCTCTTTATATCTTTCTCACTCTTTCTATGTCTCTCTTTATATCTTTCTCTCTCTTTCTATGTCTCTCTTTATATCTTTCTCACTCTTTCTATGTCTCTCTTTATATCTTTCTCACTCTTTCTATGTCTCTCTTTTGATCTTTCTCTCTCTTTCCTTGCCTCTCCTTTGATCTTTCTCACTCTTTCTATGTCTCTCTTTATATCTTTCTCACTCTTTCTATGTCTCTCTTTATATCTTTCTCAATCTTTCTATGTCTCTCTTTTGATCTTTCTCTCTCTTTCCTTGCCTCTCCTTTGATCTTTCTCACTCTTTCTATGTCTCTTTATATCTTTCTCACTCTTTCTATGTCTCTCTTTATATCTTTCTCTCTCTTTCTATGTCTCTCTTTATATCTTTCTCACTCTTTCTATGTCTCTCTTTATATCTTTCTCACTCTTTCTATGTCTCTCTTTTGATCTTTCTCTCTCTTTCCTTGCCTCTCCTTTGATCTTTCTCACTCTTTCTATGTCTCTTTATATCTTTCTCACTCTTTCTATGTCTCTCTTTTGATCTTTCTCTCTCTTTCCTTGCCTCTCCTTTGATCTTTCTCACTCTTTCTATGTCTCTTTATATCTTTCTCACTCTTTCTATGTCTCTCTTTTGATCTTTCTCTCTCTTTCCTTGCCTCTCCTTTGATCATTCTCAATCTTTCTATGTCTCTCTTTATATCTTTCTCACTCTTTCTATGTCTCTCTTTATATCTTTCTCACTCTTTCTATGTCTCTCTTTATATCTTTCTCACTCTTTCCATGTCTCTCTTTTTATCTTTTTCACTCTTTCTATGTCTCTCCTTTGATCTTTCTCAAACTTTCTATGTCTCTCTCTATATCTTTCTCATTCTTTCTATGTCTCTCTTTATATCTTTCTCACTATTTCTATGTCTCTCTTTTGATCTTTCTCTCTCTTTCCTTACCTCTCCTTTGATCTTTCTCACTCTTTCTATGTCTCTTTATATCTTTCTCACTCTTTCTATGTCTCTCTTTTGATCTTTCTCTCTCTTTCCTTGCCTCTCCTTTGATCATTCTCAATCTTTCTATGTCTCTCTTTATATCTTTCTCACTCTTTCTATGTCTCTCTTTATATCTTTCTCACTCTTTCTATGTCTCTCTTTATATCTTTCTCACTCTTTCCATGTCTCTCTTTTTATCTTTTTCACTCTTTCTATGTCTCTCCTTTGATCTTTCTCAAACTTTCTATGTCTCTCTCTATATCTTTCTCACTCTTTCTATGTCTCTCTTTATATCTTTCTCACTCTTTCTATGTCTCTCTTTTGATCTTTCTCTCTCTTTCCTTGCCACTCCTTTGATCTTTCTCAATCTTTCTATGTCTCTCTTTATATCTTTCTCACTCTTTCTATGTCTCTCTTTATATCTTTCTCATTCTTTCTATGTCTCTCTTTATATCTTTCTCTCTCTTTCCTTGCCTCTCCTTTGATCTTTCTCACTCTTTCTATGTCTCTCCTTATATCTTTCTCACTCTTTCTATGTCTCTCTTTATATCTTTCTCACCCTTTCTATGTCTCTCTTTATATCTTTCTCTCTCTTTCCTTGCCTCTCCTTTGATCTTTTTCACTCTTTCTATGTCTCTCTTTATATCTTTCTCACTCTTTCTATGTCTCTCTTTATATCTTTCTCACCCTTTCTATGTCTCTCTTTATATCTTTCTCTCTCTTTCCTTGCCTCTCCTTTGATCTTTCTCACTCTTTCTATGTCTCTCTTTATATCTTTCTCACTCTTTCTATGTCTCTCTTTATATCTTTCTCACTCTTTCTATGTCTCTCTTTTGATCTTTCTCTCTCTTTCCTTGCCTCTCCTTTGATCTTTCTCAATCTTTCTATGTCTCTCTTTATATCTTTCTCACTCTTTCTATGTCTCTCTTTATATCTTTCTCACTCTTTCTATGTCTCTCTTTTGATCTTTCTCTCTCTTTCCTTGCCTCTCCTTTGATCTTTCTCACTCTTTCTATGTCTCTCTTTATATCTTTCTCACTCTTTCTATGTCTCTCTTTTGATCTTTCTCTCTCTTTCCTTGCCTCTCCTTTGATCATTCTCAATCTTTCTATGTCTCTCTTTATATCTTTCTCACTCTTTCTATGTCTCTCTTTTGATCTTTCTCTCTCTTTCCTTGCCTCTCCTTTGATCTTTCTCAATCTTTCTATGTCTCTCTTTATATCTTTCTCACTCTTTCTATGTCTCTCTTTATATCTTTCTCACTCTTTCTATGTCTCTCTTTATATCTTTCTCACTCTTTCTATGTCTCTCTTTATATCTTTCTCTCTCTTTCCTTGCCTCTCCTTTGATCTTTCTCACTCTTTCTATGTCTCTCTTTATATCTTTCTCACTTTTTCTATGTCTCTCTTTATATCTTTCTCACTCTTTCTATGTCTCTCTTTATATCTTTCTCACTCTTTCTATGTCTCTCTTTTGATCTTTCTCTCTCTTTCCTTGCCTCTCCTTTGATCTTTCTCACTCTTTCTATGTCTCTCTTTATATCTTTCTCACTCTTTCTATGTCTCTCTTTTGATCTTTCTCTCTCTTTCCTTGCCTCTCCTTTGATCATTCTCAATCTTTCTATGTCTCTCTTTATATCTTTCTCACTCTTTCTATGTCTCTCTTTTGATCTTTCTCTCTCTTTCCTTGCCTCTCCTTTGATCTTTCTCACTCTTTCTATGTCTCTCTTTATATCTTTCTCACTCTTTCTATGTCTCTCTTTTGATCTTTCTCTCTCTTTCCTTGCCTCTCCTTTGATCATTCTCAATCTTTCTATGTCTCTCTTTATATCTTTCTCACTCTTTCTATGTCTCTCTTTTGATCTTTCTCTCTCTTTCCTTGCCTCTCCTTTGATCTTTCTCACTCTTTCTATGTCTCTCTTTATATCTTTCTCACTCTTTCTATGTCTCTCTTTTGATCTTTCTCTCTCTTTCCTTGCCTCTCCTTTGATCATTCTCAATCTTTCTATGTCTCTCTTTATATCTTTCTCACTCTTTCTATGTCTCTCTTTATATCTTTCTCACTCTTTCTATGTCTCTCTTTTAATCGTTCTCACTCTTACTATGTCTCTCTTTTTTATGTTAGATAGTCACATATGCAGATTCACATCTACATACGTGCACATATATATGTAGAATAATTTACAACGACACAACTACAAAGACAGACGCATGAAGGAAAACGCTGGAAGAATTCTTTAACAACATATATACCTCTCACTTTATTGCAAGGGTTCGAAAGGGTTGTTCAAGGTTTGCATGTGAGAGGGTGCCAGAGACCGAACATAAACTTCATATTTTGACCCCACTGTTATGACCGTCATGTTGTGTCTTTCTTGTTCTCTTAGATGCTCAACCAGAGGTCTTGGGGTCTACTCCATCGGGGCTTTTCCGAGGGCCCCCTTGCTTGGGTGTGGCTTCCCTACCACATCTGGTCTCTAGCTGTCTTGAATTCTGCTGGCAACTGCTTTGGCACCCAACTCAACTCAATTATATAATAATTCAACGCCCACACGATCGCCTACTGGATCTTTGAAATCGGATGTTTAATCGTCATCAAGCGGAAATAACCGTCATGCAGTTCAGAGGTTACTCTCTTCCGGTGCATCACTGTAGTGGCACAATGGGACCTTCACCTTGTCCCATATCATAAGCCTTAATCCGCCCATGCGATCTCTTTCGATTACTGGCCATTGGAATGTGTCACTTCCGTCCGGTGTATCATCTTGGAATAGTAGTTTTGGGCTGGGTCGAAGGTCAAAATATAACATATGTCTCTCTTTTTATCTTTCTCACTCTTTCTATATCTCTCTTTTTATCTTTCTCATTCTTTTAATGTCTCTCTTTTTATCTTTCTCATTCTTTCTATGTCTCTCTTTTGTTCTTTCTCACTCTTTCTATGTCTCTCTTTTGTTCTTTCTCACTCTTTTAATGTCTCTCTTTTTATCTTTCTCACTCTTTCTATGTCTCTCTTTTACATCTCTCTCACTCTTTCTGTAGCTTACTTGTTATCTTTCTCACTCTTTCTGTGTCTCTCTTTTTATCTTTTTCACTTTTTCTATGTCACTCCTTTGATCTTTCTCACTGTTTCTATGTCTCTCCTTTAATCTTTCTCACTCTTTCTATGTCTCTCCTTTGATCTTTCTCACTCTTTCTATGTCTCTCCTTTGATCTTTCTCACTCTTTCTATGTCTCTCTTTTGATCTTTCTTACTCTCTTTATACCTCACTTGTTATCTTCTTTGTTTTTTCTTTCTATCTATCTATCTATCGTTTTTCTATTGCTTTTTCTACACAAATTTATATCTTTCTTTTTCTTCTTTCTCATGTTTTATTTTTACCTGTTAGAAATTAATTGTTTTTTTAATATCAAATTTAAAACGTATATATCACCTCAATTGTACTTCTCTCTCTCTCTCTCTATCTCCTTTTACTCTTTCTCTATTTCTAACACACAATCTCTCTCTCTCTTTCTCTCACTATATCCTCCCTCTCTCTCTCTCTCTCTCTCTCTCAATTTCTTTAATTCTTGCTTCCATTTATTTTCTTCTTCGACTTCATTCCCCCATACAAAATCTCTATTGCAACAACATTGAAAATCATTGGCTGTTTACTATATATTCAATATCCAATACTTTATTGATTGAATGTGATTGAAAATTGATTTTAATAAAATCGAACGTGAGCAAGCGACAATTCCTTCAATTTCAAAATTAATCATATGCTGTTTAAGAAGGAAACTTTACATAAAGCCTTTCTTGTTCCTCTCTCTCTCTCTCTCTCTCTCTCTCTCTCTCTCTCTCTCTCTCTCTCTCTCTCTGTATATATATATATATATATATTAGTTTATTTCTCTTCTCGCTTGTCGATTAGCTTTATATTTTTATTTCAGTATTTTTTCATGTATGCCAAATTTCCTTTTAGACAAAAATGAGATAAACAATTCGTCTTTCTTAAAATCTGTTTGCATTGATCTTGCTGATGTCGTTATTATTTTTAATGAGACAACTTCGTTTTAAATTGGACAGTTTCATTTTTAAAGAAAGAAATTCGTCTGACATATTGTCAATGTGGGCAATAAATTCTGAACATAAAATTTATACATACATGTACACACACACACACACACACACACATATATATATATATATATATATATATATATATATATACTTTTCTTCGAAATTGTTGAGTTTAATTGAATATTAATCGATACACTTGCAGTTTACAACACATCAGCACTGGAATATGGTATTTATTACCACACTGTGAATACCTATTCCTCAAAAATTATTTCGGATACTTATTTTTTCTTAGAAAAGTTTTAACATTCAAATCATATCTTATAGAAATTTTATATAATGAAATAAAGAGAGCGGACTGACTAAAAGGGATTCCACCAATTTTCATACAAAATATGATTTTCATTAATAGATTCATTCATGAGAAGAGTGTAAACACGCAACTGTTCATAAAAAAATATTGTATGCACCAGTGAAAAGCCGCTCCTCCTTTGACATTTATTTTTGTCACCCTTTTAATGCTAAATAATGATCTAAATAGATATGAGAATCGCCTACATTGTCCCAACTTCCAACATATTTTATAAGAAAGGACGAAAAACGTTTTCCTTTCATGATGTTGGATTATATTTCTGAGTCAGGAGTAAAATGTTTATATATTTGTAATTCTGCAGTACGAACAGAGCTGTGACAGGTTTGAATTAAGAGTTTTCCTTCTCATAGAACTTTTGCTATACCAAAAGTAAAAAAAGGCCAGTCTACCCTACGGTTTACCCGTATCTGGACGGAGAATAAGTGTATAAGCGCTGTGTAGAAGGCAAACAACCTCGTCTAGGATCTGAACTCGGGTCTCCGTGTTTATTTCATAGGACGGTAACCATCACACCATAAACGCCTGAAATTAATATTTATGAAGGATTTAGATATTTCTTAGTGTACGACACTTATCTTGCACACCCAGAATATACATTCTTGCAAATCAATATTGTACAAGGACACATTCATAGCAGATACTTATTAGACGATCAAAATTACTTGTTGCAAATGAATTATATTGTGTAAAATCTACCCGTTCCGAAACAAATTTGCACGTTTTAAGCTTGTAAATCATTTCTCTGCTGGATTATTGCGTTTGCAACGACAGAGAAAAAGTTATAAATAATAAATTCATTGATTTTTAGACTCCAACATCGATATACCGAAACTATTGGTTTGAAAATAAATACCTGTTATATTCTTTATGATACACAATTGACTTATTTTTAATGATCAATTACAAATATTCTCAATAGTTTCCATCCTTTTCGGTGATTATAATCAGAATGAACAGGTAAGTTATTAATGCATCGGGAATATTTTTTTTTATTTCGAGGCCAAAAATATCTCTTTTTTTACCGTTTCACACTCAGGCAATGCAGTATAGATCTGGAATTATGATAATCTGACTGACTCAAAAAGATGAATACTGTATTTCCTATAAATAAATACTCATCTACAAATTTTTGGGCAGAAAATTTAATTTTCTTCTGAAGCAAAGATAACAGGATTTTCTTTAATTGTGAAACATCATATACTCAAAGTAGATATTATTAAGTGTTATTCATTTTCAAGCCTACGACACTGAAACAGTGAATCAAATTAGTTATATATAGCAGTCCAGATATATAAATATCCATCTTTATGTAATATTTTTATATATTCTTTTTTTATTACAGATATGTTGTAATTTTACTTTAGATACAGAATTTCTGTGCTGATATAATAAACAAAACCCAATAAAATTCCGATAATTGTGCAATGTTCCACAATAAATAATCAAATTCATCTCTTTTTGGTTTAGAAGAAACTCAGCTTTCCCTGAAAGTTGTTAGATATGTGCTTATTTATAGAAAACATAACGGAGAAATAAGCTGATAGATAAACAAATAGAGAGATAAAAATAGAGAATTTATTCTTGATAACAGATTATTCGCCCACATATTGCAAGTGTTTAAAATACCTCTATATTAAAATGCTGACACAACTTATAAGACGTAATTGACGATACACGGTAAAAAGAAAGAGAAAACTCAGATTTTAAATCTGATTTTAAAAACTAACATTTTCTTTTCTTAGCGGTCATTCTAGTAATTCGCTGTATCGGCGAAATTTCAACATCAAAGCGTGTTGAAGTGGAAGAGAAGTCAAAGAAGAATCATTTTACTGACTTTTTATGTCTCCTTTTGCTGAATAGACACTTTTATTTTTACAAAGTGAATTTATCGTCGTTCACAAAACGAATATATACTGACATCAGATTTTTTTAGCTTAAGGCAAAGTTGTTATAAAATGAGGATGATGATGATGATGATTATGATGCAATTATTGTCATTTTGCAAGAAAAAACCGCGGGCTCTGACTCTCTCTAAATTGGCGCCAAAAAGAAAAAATCTATTCCTGGGAATTTCTTATTTTGTTGCATAGACACGGCCTGAAGCTTGATTCAGCATCAGCTAATGACCAATAGTTAGGTCATATCTATCTCACTGAAACCGTTCCTCGTTCGTTCTCTCTCTCTCTCTCTCTCTCTCTCTCTCTCTCTCTCTCTCTCTGTATGGGTGGGTGTATTTCCTTAAAACAATATCGAAAAGATAGATCACCAAAACTTTTATGATGGATCATTCACCTCCTTTTCTAATAAAAATGACCATGGCCATTATTATATTTGATAGAAAAATATTTTTAGAGGTTTGGTAGGTTGGTTGGTTGGTTTGGCTTTGTTTCTTTGTTTAATGGCATATCAACCTTCGTGGGTTATTCTATGCCAAAGCCATCCTCGTAGAAGAACAACGGTAATACTATTTGACCCCCCACCCACCCAATAGCTTGGGGATAAGAGATTTTTATACGTTTCCCAAGGTCATTAGTCGGAAAGTGAACATAACAAAACAAAAGACGAAATAAGAAGTTTGGAATAATCTCAGTCAATAAATAGGATTAATATTTTTAAAGATATTCAACATGTGCGGTTCTTTACGATCCTACCAGTAATGTCGGTTAGTTGATTGTATCGCTTCGGTAAGTCATTTGCCTTCACCTGAATTCCGGCACATAAGCACTCATGTTAGATGCAAAATCATGACCTCCTTAGTTAATGAAAGTCCATTGATTCACATAATATGCGCCACAATCGTATCGTAACTCATGCCAGGTGAAACTTTTAATTACGATGTCAGACTGGTTGTGAGTATTTTGGGTTTTTCTCAAGTTGCATTTCAGTTGTTACGCATAGAGCACGGCTTTTTATATTTCTGCAATCTTTAATAATTAACTACTTCCCTTTTTTTACTATCCGAATATATATATATATATATATATATATATATATATATATATATATATATGTGTGTGTGTATGTGTGTGTGTGTGTGTGTGTGTGTGTGTGTGTGTGTGTGTGTGTGTGTGTGTTCAACATATACGTATGTATAGAATATATGAGTGTGAGCTGAAAGTTTATTTGCTAATGTCATATCTGCTGTTCATGACTTTTTGATCAATGGAATACAAGCGCAGCAATATGGAAGGAAGATGTGTGTGGACCGCATGAGGCACTATTTTGGAAAAGAAACTTCATTTCTTCACATTCTTTGCGAGTATTTTGGTCAGTCTATGAACTTTTCAGTCGACACTCGTGTATTTATCAACGTTCAAATTAGAGGAAACAACAAAGAAAATAAAGAAAAGGCCTCCTCCCGTTAAGTACTCAATCACCCAACATTCTTCATCAACACACATGTGCATTTCAATTGTTGCAATTTTTCAAATTATTTGTCGATGAGATAGAGTTTAAAATCAAAAAGGACATTAAGATGAAATGAAAATAAAGTGTCATTTGAAATTCCCTAAAAGTTATAAGATATACGAAATATATAATCTCAATCTTGATAATAGCATTAAAATGCATGTGTATGAATATAAGTGCAAATTTATAGATGAGATCACTCGAACATAATCAGATACTATTATTCCAAAAAGATCTATTTTACATATTTTCACAATCTCCTTAAACAGAAAAACTCTTAATTATCCTAAAATGATAATAAAGATACATTTTTCTTATATAAAAGGAGATTATTATCTTTAACTCGACTTTGGCAAAAAATAAACCAACAAGGATTGATCTGGTATAAAACCAACCAACCAACCAACCTTCTAGTCAGTCAGACAGTCTGTCTGTCTGCCTTTCTCTCTCTCTCTCTCTCTCTCTCTCTCTCTCTCTCTCTCTCTCTCTCTCTCTCTCTCTCTCAAACAATCAATCTATCAATCGCCTCTTTTGTTTTCAATAACTTCCTTTGCAATTAATATATTTCTTAGAATGTAAACAAATAGATACACTCGTATATCAAAACCCAAGCTATGCAGTTGTGGAATCCAATGCATCGTGTTATATTGTAGAGGAACACCACCTCCCCCACGGAACATTGATTTCTGACAGAAATGCGTTTCATTGTGCGATGACATCTTTTCACTGTGCAATTCTCCGAAGAGATGTAAACACATCGAAAGCGCAGGCGGATGCTGCAGCCAAATGTAAATTTTATGAATGCGCTCGCATTGGATGCTGCACCATTGTCCGTGAGCTGCTCCGTCAATGAACCTCGTTCGTAAAATACCGATTGCAACTTCCAGAAGTCACTGGTAGAATCCTGACGAAAAATTATCACCAGATGTAGGACCACATAGAGTCACAATCGTCCAGGGTCAAATCGTGTCTACAGCCAGGTTAGGTCAAGTCTATCCCAACTCAGAACCAGGTGTCAAGTTGCCCAGTTTTCTAATGCACTGGAACCTCCTTAACAGCGACCCAATTCACAAAATACAAGGTGCCCTTTACGACAGGATTCACACTTTATTAATTGATACTCATTATCTGGATAAAATCCTGTTCGGCGACAGCTCCCGAACATGCTGGCTATGTAGACTCAGTCTCCTTCCATATTGCGTCGAGCCATCGTTGAAGCAACCTGGTGAGATGAACAGCCCGATTTCCTCTGGATTTTTCCCAGGCCACGTTAATGGTTAGGCCATTTTTTTTTTGGCAAGCCTCTCAGGAGTACTGAGCGGATATCTTTGCATTTCTGTTTTTGCGTCGGTGCGTACTCACGCCTTTTCGGTCGGTGATTCATCGATGCATACACGCTAAATCGATCAGCAAGTGCAGCACTGTTGCTTTCCATTAACGTCCCAGATTGAAGCCCATCAACACTGCGTCATGCTTAGCAATATTTATATACTGCGTGTCTTCGTCCGGAAGCAGCCAACACGCATCTTCGACGATATCTCCGTCAACTTCTAACGCTGCTCTAGTGTCCAGGGAATTGTATCAACTCACACCTTTACTTCCTGACGGGCACACACACCAATTTGCTCTCTCACAGGATCCTTCTGACGCACTCTGGTCACCGTTTCAGTGAGCATGCGTTTTAGTAGGGCGTTGCAGATCTTGTGAAATAGCCTCTGGTTACCGCGTTTGCCTGTTGTTTCAGAAATGCAGTCGCTACTTGAAGCCAGCCACACACCACAAAATGGCCGGTTAGCTTTCTACATACCGAAAATGTGTTTCAGTGTGTAATAGTGGCCAGAACTGTTAGAATGTTACTCCCTCGTTTCCAATGAAGAACGTGATGCTCCCCATAAACATGAAAGGCCAATATTTTGGTCCGATCCTTCAGACTCTCGGGGTCCTTGCGCAAGAATCCGAAATTGGTAAAGTTTTCCTTGACTTTTCTCGCTGAAACTAGTCTTTCATCGCCGTAAATGTTCCCGATGTATGCTAGCGTGGCTTGTTTGATCTACTCATCTTGAGACAATAATACATCGATAATCGACCGAATTATAAGGGGTGCTAAGTTCAGCCCGAAACCTAGCTACATATGGCAATACTTACGCCCCCTTAGAAGTACATTGTGGAATGGCTACAATGATTTGTGGATTTACACCTGCAGGAAGGCTTTTTTAAAAATCCAGCTGGATACACTATCCTCCCATTCCTGCTATTCTCTTAGCAATGCGTAGACAGACGTCAGTGTTTGTCGTGAATATGTCGGCGTATCTATTCGTTTTCTGGATGTTCACAACTGGGTGAACGTTTTTTTTTTTTGTTTTTTTTTTGGTTCCCCTGGACCCCAACCATCTGTGGAATTAAACCTTTAGGTGATTAAAGCTTCTTCTCGGGATATGGGATCAGTGAGCCATTGTCCAACCAGACTTGTAGCTCATACTCGTACTCATATCGCACTGAGTTGGACATGGCATACTCTCCGATCGTATTCCGTGACATTATTGATGCTTGACTTCCCGTCCATTTCCATTTTACAGTCCAAACTTTCGCTTCGTGGTCACACTAGGCGCTTAAGTACTGTTCATCGATAGTTATTGCCACACGTATAAGTGGTTTACTACAACAGAACTCTACTCCGCCGGATGGACTGATTTGTACTCCACCCATCACTTTTATTGTGTTTATACCAATCAGCAGGTCACAAGCAGCCTCTGGCGAGTCGTCTCTAAAACGTCAACTTTTAGGATTGCCACTATTAACGACTCCGATTCCACAGGGGTTAATCCCTCCCTTAATGGTCGTCACACGTGCATACTTCCTCGACCGGCAACGTCTTTGCTATGTAGGTCAACAAGCGCTGTCTGCGGCTTCCCGTTAACTTGAACTGCGATAGCGGATAGTACCGACTTCTTATCAGCCCTAAGGAAGAAACTGGCACTATCGTTTATCGCCTTTTCTCATATCTTAGAGAGGTGCTTGCCAGTTGTACTACCGTAATGCTACAACACCAAATAGACGTTTGCTACCACCATGGTTCTAAAGGGTCTTTGAGTGTAGCACTACGTCTCAAGTCTCAGTCAGATCCCCTGTTGTGACCCAGCAGTGGTAAAAAGTGTCGAACACACAAAACACGTCGTTTGGTTCGTTTGATACGAACTTTATTCGCCACCCTTCATTCATAGTCGTCGAGAAGAGAAAAACAAATTCGACGATAAATCTCAAATCATTATTAAACCTGAGCTTCAAAGCATTATTCTTAATCGGGCTTCAAAGTTTTATTTTAAACTGTTCTTCAAGCAGAATTCCAATGAGAAAATAAATAGAAAAAATGTTTTGTTTAGTTTAGTTTGGTTTTATGGCACGTCAACTATTGTTGTATATCGCGATGCATATACAATACATATACAAATACATATTCAGGCAAATTCTGTTGTTTCACATACGAATGGTTTATTAATTTCTTGACTTTGGTTTTTCGATACAAAGAGAGAGATACAATTCTGACTATGCTGATCATACTATCTGACCCCATTTCAACACGCGGCGCATCTTGTGATGTTTACGATCTCAATTCATCTTCGCTGGAACCATTGAGAAAAAAAAACAGAAAGATTTTATCTACACTTAATCTTTTGTTGTTTTTTTTTTCAAATTTATTTAAACAATTCAAAAAGCAGTGTTTTTTTTTTTGTTTTGTTTTTTTTTTTTTTGCTTTCAGTAATAAAAGAGACGAATAAAAGAGACAAATACAAGTCAATATTTTGGAGGTGCTTCCTAAATGTTTACTGCTTTTATTCTTCAACTGTCAACGCGGCTGTCGATGTCGTCTGCTCAATTTTCTTACTATTTTGGGGAATTCATATTATTAAATTTGTTTTTTGTTTTTGTTTTTTGTTGGATTTTTTTTGTTGCAGTCGTTTTTTGTTCAAGGTTTTATGTGAAGTTTTTTTTTCCTATTTGTTTTTTGGGGTTTGGGGGTATTTTTTGTTTTTGTTTTTTTTTATTTAGTTTCATCTTTGTCTCAGAAGCGTGACGTCTTACAAGATCTTTGGAAAACGACGAGCCGGATTCAATTTAGAGATTTTTGTATTTATTTCTCATGTGATTTGAACGGATTTTTATTTCGCTAAAACTGATGCAGATTGATATCTTCGTCTTTGCTGGTTTTATCATAGAATTTTAGTTAGTATGAAGCCCGTGCTTTCACAGAAGCATCCTGTAATATTTTAATTGCGAAGTCATTCACGAAAGAAGGCAAAGGACATAATATCAGATAGAACAAAATAATTCACATGAGTGAAAAAAATAATAAAACGGTGACTTTTCACTCAGTTTTTTGGATGATTTTTCATCTCAGACTTCGGGTCAAGTCAGTTTAAGACATTCTTTAAATACCCAGAATTTACAGAAATACAAACATTTTTAACGTTCTTAGTGAAATAGAAAATTTTTAGCTTCCCAAGAGACTTGTAAGTTTGGACGTCGATCGCCATGCAATTATTTCGTTTGAACGGCAAATGAATGAGTGCATCATGTTTTAAAGAATTTTTTAAATTACATATTCATTTAAATACTTGTATTTTCTTTTGACTGAATCAAGATGGAGATTTTTAATTTGTCTATTGGTCGCTCTTTGTAAAAATCTGAGGAACAAATAGTCTGTATTCGATTATACAGAACGTGTTTTATGTCAGAGAAAGTTAAAAACGAAGAACATGTTCTACTTCAGATTGATGATAAGAAATTCGAAAATAATTGCTCCTATAAAGATTTTACTCCTCACTGAGTTCTCTCCTATTCTAACCTTGTTCTACACTGAGTAAAGTTCATTAAACATCTAGCTTGACATTGTTTTTTATTTATGCAGGTTATTGTCAAAATGCAATGAGGTGGTGACCTGTGCATGTGGAATTTATCAAGAAATAGTTTATTTATCATTTATTCAAAAAATAGTTTATTTATCATTTAAAAATAGTTTATTTATCATTTATCAAGAAATAGTTTATTTATCATTTATTCAAAAACATATTGCAGGAAAGATAAACATGCTCCAACTTACAAATTATTTACTTCAACAAATATTACTAGCGAAAAGCCAAATTTTTCTTCAAGAAGAATGAAAAACTGGGGAAGAACCTTCTTCACTGTAGGAATGTTAAAAGATGCACGATGTTCTCAACTTTTTAGTCGAACATTTTGACGCAAAATCACAGAAGATCTGAATACAAATTCAGTTGACAACAATAAGAGAGAAAAAAAAAAAAAACAACAGAAAATCCAAACAGAAATTAATCTTAAATTTTGGTATTTTCAATTAATCAATTTTTTGATTTTTGTAATTTTCAAAAAAAGTTTTATCGATTTAAACAGTCAATCATATAAGAGTTTATGTTATAAAATTCGGAAAAAATATTAGCACTCTTATTTTGAATAAAAATTGATTTTAAAAAAACATGAAAGAAAGTGAATTGATGTTAAGTTTTCTTATTACTTGATAGCTGGGGGATTGATGCAAAAAAGTTACAAAATACGAATAAATTCTGTATTTATATTCTTTATGAAGAGAAAAAGAAAAGAAAACACTTAAGATTTTCGAATGAAGAAGCGTTTTTAAGTGCACAAAAAGGTATGAAACTATGTTTGTATTCTTTAATACAAAAATAACAGTGAAGTGATTTACGATTAGATAATTGCTTAAATAGGGTAGAAAAGGGGTTTAAACTATAAATTTATTTTCAACAGTATTAAAGACCAAATAAACCGACTCAAACTAGGTCTTAAATTTTGCCCCACCCCAAGAAGCAACATAGGAGAACTTAAAAAAGATCTCAAAGAATTTGAAAGGAAATTTAGACTAATAGAAATATTCAAAAATAGAAAAGATACAGACAATTCCCTTGTAAAAAATAAAACCAAATTATTTCCAGACAAAAACAAAAATAGTGAACTAAACACATTCTTCGAAAAATTATGGAATATTAACCTTGTTGTGAGACCGAAATTTGCCCGCATCATGGACTCTTCTAGCACTATATTACTTGCGTAGTAATATCCTAAAACGGCAGTAGTAGGAGCAGTAGTACAAGAGTACTAGAAGTACGACTACTAATATTGGACACTATCCATTGTACCTTTTGTTAATATATCTTTCTTACCTCTAAACCGTGTTCCGTGTTTTCCTTCTATTACCGACTTTGGGTCCACATAAAACCTAAAAGAAAAAAAAAAACAAAAAATAACCTTTCACTAAAACAAAAACGAGCCTTAAAAAACTTACAAGAAAATGAATAAATAATTATCGAAGAAGCAGACATAGGTAGTGCCGAAGTCATCTTAGATAAAACATACTATAAAACCAAAATCCAAGAAATATTGGAAGATAAAACCTACAACAAACTAATAGATACAAATATAGACCATAATATAAATCAAAAATCGCTAAATTCTGTAAAATGCACCACAAATCACTAACCAAAAAAGAAAAAGACTTCTCAACAAACTTCATCTCCAAAACCAGCAACTTCTACGGACTACCAAAAATACACAAATCCAAACAAATAAAAAACGCCGTAGAAACACAAAAATCAGAAAATATAGAAATCTCAAACCCCTGTGACCTCAAATTCAGGCCCATTGTAGCAGGCCCGTCATGCGCAACTAGCAGACTTAGCAAACTAATAGACATCTTGCTACAACCTTTCCTAAATAAAATAAAAATCATATTAAGGACAACATAGATTTTTTAAACTCGATACCAGAAAAAATTGATCCCAACACACTCATAGCCACATTTGACGTCACAAACCTATATAGTAATAACCCCCATGAATTAGGAAAACAAACCATCTCATTTTGGATAGACAAACACCCAGATACATTACACCCAAGATTTAACAAAAAATTTATCATAGAGGGTTTAGAAATAATCCTCAACAATAACTCCTTCCAATTCAACAGCTTTAATCATATCCAGACACTA
The DNA here is from genome assembly GCA_963585895.1 of Sepioteuthis lessoniana. Taxonomy (NCBI): domain Eukaryota; kingdom Metazoa; phylum Mollusca; class Cephalopoda; order Myopsida; family Loliginidae; genus Sepioteuthis; species Sepioteuthis lessoniana. Next base: position 2,203,427 of record OY757907.1, on the reverse strand, counting down.
GGAACAGCCATGAGACGAAAATGGCGCAAACATACGCTACCCTAATCCTAGCGTACTTAAAAGAAAACCTATATGAAAAAATAGGTAAAAATATGGCAACGAAACAAAAGACGACTTTACCAAATCATGAAAAAGATACTTAGATGATTGCTTCATATTCTGGAAGTACCCATGGGGGGGGGACATCAACGAATTTCACGAACTACTACAAAACCTACACCCCAAAATAAAATTTACTATGGAACACAGCCTAAAAGAACTATCATTTTTAGGCATCCTCGTAAAAAACGTAAATGGCAAAATAATCACAGATATCTACTACAAACCAACAGACATCCAACAATACCTCCACTTCAGAAGCCACCGCCCCAAAAACTATATAAAATGCATCTCTTACACACTAGCACGTAGAATACACAATAATCACCAATAAAAACCTAAAAGACGCCTCAAAGAACTATACACAACCCTACTCCAGAGAGGATGTCCAACAACACTAATAAATAAAGGGTTAGAAATAGCAGAAAAAAATACCCCTCAAAGAATTAAGGAACCCAAAAAAACACAATTAAAAAAAAAAACTAGCATACGTCACAAACTACAACAAAAATAATCCAGAAGTATTTACAGAAATATGGAAAAATCTGGAAGAAATTGAGAACAAAGATGAAATCAAAGAAATACTTGACAACCAAAATAATTAAAGCCAGAGACAACTCAAAAATATGGAAAGAATACTCACCTCTTCAAAATTTGGTAAAAAACACAACACAAGGAGTTACCAAATGCAAAAATAAACGATGCAAAATATGTGATATAATTATAGAAGGTAAATCCTACACTTTAAAAAACCCTGAAACCAAATTCAAAATAAATAAAAACTTAAGCTGCAACTCAAAAAACGAAGTATACATAATTGAAGGTAACGAATGCAAAGAAATATACATAGGATCAACACAGGCACTTAATACAAGAACATCACTACACAAGAGTAATATCAAAATAGAAGAAAACAGAAAATTAAATGTTTCGAAACACTTATACCAAATGTAGCAGAGGAAAATGTAATATTATGCCAATCTACCAAAACAATGACTACATGCTTCTACAAATAAAGGAAAGAACTTTTATAGATAAATTTCAACTAAAGTTAAATAAAACAAGAACCATACACACACAAAAACGGTTATAAACATACATACATATGTATATGTGCGTGTGTGAGGCTGTGTATATATATATCTATGTATGCATATATATATATGTATGTGTATGTGTATATGTATGCTCTCAAAAACATAAGTAATTAAAAACCATTCAAATTACAAACACTAGTAAATTAAAATATCATTTAATGCCCATTAACTAGACCTTATGCCAAACATGTTCACAAAAAAAGAAAGAGTTACCAGTAAATTTAAAAACCACAAAACACCCTATGATACAAAAAAAGCCGTTAGTGAAACCCAAAACCACTCCAACACACACACACACGCACACACACACACGCACATACACACAACTATAAACATGTCAAATATCAAAGAAGGGTAAAGCAGACCAAAGTAAACGCACTCCCGGAAAAAGGCACAAAAACCCTTATAAAAACAAATCCGACCAGACAAGATTCATTTATACTGGAAACAGGAGTGAGTTCCTGTCTCACTGAGTAACCCATTTAAAAGGCCTTGTGCCACACATGTTCTCTGACAAAAGCAACAAGCTGGAAACATACACATATATATAACAAAAAAACAAATCTCTTCATGGCCTTTCCTAATTTATATATATATATATACATATATATTGTTTGGATGTCTCTGAAAACAGAATTATATATATATATATATATATATGTGTGTGTGTGTGTGTGTGTATTGTTAGGATAGCATAGACATCGAGTCAGCGGTTCTTGCTGGCTATCAGTTTCTCGCCTATGCGTTCATCTGACAAAGTTTTTTCAGTGCTATAGTTGGTATCATTTTATATGTTGTATGCTGGGACTAAGGAAGTTGTTCTCGTTTGTGGGTCATTCTGAATTGGGTTTGCTTATCTATGTGGCTATATCGTGTTACCCTTGTGATATGTTAATTTATTTGCTCTACTACCTTTGGTTTACGGCCTTTCCGGTTTTTAACATTATCATTCAGGTTATTCCTATTCCTTTTTTTTCCTTTGCAAACATTTGCCTATTTTCCTAGTTTTATCAATCAATCATTCATCAACTTGTCAAGTTCCAACCTTCATCTCTTTATTACTTCTATTTCCTGTTTTATTTGTATATTTTGGTACTTACTCATCTGTTCTTTTTTCAGTTATTTTAGCACTTATTTTCTTTTATTTATTTGTTTATTTATCAATTCATTTATTTATTTATTCATGGGTTTTTTACGTTCATTTTCTACACTTTTTATTTTTTGACTATTTGATTATTTGTTTTTGGTGTTTGAGTTTTCGCTAAGCGAATTCTGTACTGATCTATATTTAGTTTGTCTTGCTCTATCTCTTGCTTCTAGGCTTTTGGATAGTTCTGTGTTGTTAGGTGCCAAATAAAACACCCAAATAAGCATTAAACTATTTTTGTATTCTCCAATAAAACGAACAGTGAAAGGAGTCACGATAACAAAATTGCTTTTAAAGGGCAGAAAAGGGTAGAAAACTATACATTTATATTCAGCTGCATGAATTCTATTTTCATTGTCGTCCAAACAAATATATATATATACATATATATATATATATATATATATATATATATATATATATATAGGGGGGAGAGGTAAAGTATGTATTTATCTACATGTTGTGTGTATATATATGTTTATGTGTGTTTGTGTGCGCGCACAATTGTCTTTTACAATATATCCAATATAATATGATTGTGCATCTCTCTCTCTCTCTCTCTCTCTCTCTCTCTCTCTCTCTCTCTCTCTCTCTCTCTCTCTTTCATTGTATGTGTATGTGTTATTGTGGAAGCGTGTGTCTCATTTTCTAATAATATAACAGAGGTTTAAAAATGCAAACACTTTATGTAATCGGCGATCAAATTTGCTCAAAACTTCTCTATTATGCAATAATGTACCTATTGATTATTTAACGTTGTATATCCAGCCAAAATTCTATGATTTCCACCTTGCAAAAAATATCTCAAAATACAATGTTAAAAAAAGTAACTTATGAACACTGTAGAGTATTGAAAATGAATGACGGCCTTGTAAACCATAGAATTAAATCTTATAATTTTAACATCGTTTGCTGTAATCGAAAAGAGTACAAAAAATAGAGATGTGTGTAAAGCGCCAATGAATAGATTCCGCACTAAAACGCTGTTATTTTCAATAACGTGATTTTCTTTATCTTTTACAAAAGTTTCTAAATATCAAAAATATGTAATTGTGATAAAAAAAAAAAAAGTATGGAGTCTGAACCAACTTAAAAATGAACGATGAATGATACGTTTTCTTCAAACTAGCCTTCATCATCATCATCATCAGCAGCAGCAGCAGCAATATCAAGGCATATCAGTAGCATCTATTCCTTTGACTCTCTCTCTCTCTCTCTATCTCTCTCTCTCTCTCACACATACACACACACTCACACACTCACACATACCGTCACTATCGGTCATTTCTTTTGATAGAGATTCTAAGTGGTATCAAGTATCGGCACAAATCTGGTTAACGTACATTTTCGCTGGTTGACAAACATTGGTGAGCCTATGAGTAGGAGTCCATTAATGAAAACAATTTGGATATGTTTTTCGTTACTTTTCCTGCAGTGATAGGAAGTGGCCGTACATCTGCTGTTTTGTCGGTTGTTTCTTCCAAGATATGTTCAGAACAACACGAAGCCTTTTTGTGTTGG